>JAXGGA010001493.1:40000-150418 GCA_038373865.1 Uloborus plumipes | reverse complement strand
TTCACTACGTTATGCTTTTTTCCCTTCTAATTTTACTTTTGTTAATAATGTGAGAGTGGCCGTCATTGGTAACGATATTCATATCTTTCATCATACTTGAAGCTTCAACGGCCGTTGTTCTGCTCGAAATTCTGGAGCGATCACAGTTCAATGCAGTATTTTTCAATATTATGCGCATTTGCGTGACTTAGTTCAAGCGTGCTATTCAGAATCTTTAAGCCTAGTTTTTATCAATTTCATTTTCAAATTCCTTGGACGAACTAATTTCCATGTGGGAAATGCATTGAAAAGCTTGATACATTGAACAGTAATGACTCCCATTCACCGGGAAACGAAGCCGACTAGAATTGCTGCGAGCATGAAACGCAATAATTTACCGATTTTTGAGTCTTTTGCGCCAACGCAAATTGAACGATTTTGACCAGTTAACGTTCTTTATGGGTTTTTCAACCATTTTAGTAAAGGATTTTTACTGTAGCGGAATAAAATATTATTGACTTAGTATTGCAAAAAAATTTGGAAAATGACTTAATTTTTAAAAAAAATCGAAATTTCAAGTACAATGCGCTAGCTGGGGACTCAATATTTTTCCTCTGTTTAATCTGCATTTTACTTACCTACCCTAGAGGCAAGTTTTCCGCGGTATAGCGTTTCGAAAAAAAATAACTATTTTTTTTCGACCCACCCTACTAACTAGGCCTCCAGCTTATTTAGATGATTATGTTTCTTGAGAATCATTGAGCTAATGAGAGGGGTGTAACATATGTATATATATGTGTAAATTATTGTAAATATGTGTATAGCATTGTATATATTATTTTTATATTAATCGTTATCGAAGTTAGAAGTTCCCAACAGAGGTTTGGCAACATCCCGAGAGAAGATGGCCGAGATGGAGCCGGCAGGCAGAGTGTGGCATTGAGAGCACGTGTATCTCTATAATATGAATAAACTTAATAATTAACATAATTGTGTATTAATGTATGCCATCGAACAAAACACCGCCTTCACAATTATCGAAACTAAAAAAAAGGATTTTTTTTTTTTTTCAATTTGCTAAAAATCTCAAAAGAATGAATTTTTTCCAAATTTCAACGCCATTGCGGCAGATCAAGAAATTAACCAAAAAATTTTTAATTTTTTTCTGTGCACTTTGTACCAATGGCACCTTTTCCGCAAATGGGCATCATCGAAATACAAAAAAAAAATCATTCTCTTCTCACGCTATAGATCATCATGAAGATTGTTGCATAAATGCTTTTTTGGGGGGTGATATCCTCTCTAAAAATTTCTTAGATATATATGTCTATCTTAATGTTAGATATCCTCGTTTAGTGCAGTGCTCGTCAGCTCTTTCGAAAAAAAGAAAAATCATCATTCAGTGTCTGGTGCTTTTTCTTTCTTTCTTTTTTTTTTTAATTCTTTTTTTCCCCCTTTACTTGCCGCTTTTCTGAGCAATTTTTCTCTAATTCTGTTTTTTCCCCCGTTAGGAATACAGAAGCATGAAATATATATTAAAATTGTGATAATACCGTGCAATCATTGCTCTAATGTGGTATCCCATAAGTAGCGTCATCTATTAGCAAAAGTTAAAACTAGAAATTATCCAAAGTTAAATTTCGCCTCAAAGTCAAAGTAGGCGATTAGAGCTGAAAAAGGAAAAAAGACGCTTTTAAAATGTTGCGGAAAGACTTTTTACGGAGCTTCGTTTTTACATGCAACACACCACCAACTCGATTATTCCATCCAAGGACTGCAGTTTCGTGCTTATTGGCACTCGTTAGCCTGGAATAGGAAGTAACGGAACTGGGGGGAAAAATCCTCTTATTGAAGCAGAGAGAGTCAAAAAACTGGTAGCTAATGTTCAATTGGAACACCAGAGAGAGGCCGCACCGTGGTACGGTACAACTCGCAAATTTGAGGCAGATTTACAAGTATGAAGCAGTAACATTTTTGCGCACTAAGTACAGGGGTGCCCTACTGGGGGGATGCAGACTGCGCCCTGCCCCAGTGAAATTTTTTTGGGGTTGTGGCCCACAACCCCAAAAAAAATTTAACTGGGGCAGGGCGCAGTCTGCATCCCCCTTGTGGCAGTAGCGTACTTAGACTTAGGTGCCTTTGAATGTCCGGATTCGGCCTTTTTTTTTTTTTTTGACCTTATTTTACTGGACTAAATGCATAGGTCTCTAAGTCTGCTGAAAAAGAAGGAAAGGAATAAACAAAGATTTTTAAAAGATAAATTAGTAACGGAAATGTCATAAACAGTCAAAATCTAGAGTGTCAAAAACTGATCTCAATGAATTTGATCACTCTTCCTACCGTAAAACGGAGTGTATTGAAACAGCGGGGTAAATCGGATCAAAACTTCCCGATCATACTAAAAAAATCACCATAGCTATACGGTTGCGTATTTTTGGATGTTATTTTTTTATCGTGAGAAGTAAGAAAAAAAAATTCACTGATGTTATTCTCTCAACGCTACTCACTGATGAGCTAGGCTGCACGTGGAGCGCTAAAAAACATGAAGTTTCCATCGTCTGAGAAACTTAGTACGCAAATACAGACCTCTTTATGTTTGAAACTTGGGGGTGGTATTTTTCAATTTTGCATACCGTAAAACGGGATGTATATGAACAGCGGGGTGATTCGGAACAAGACTTCCTGACCATACAACGAGATTCTTCATAAATATACCGTCGAGTATATTTCTGGCAGTTTTTTTTTTTTGAAAGGTAATATATTAAGTAGGAAAAAATATTTTTTTAAATTCTGGCAACAGTATTGGCTTCTGAGCAAGGCTGCAAGCGGGACGCTAAAAAACATGAAGTTTTCATCGTCTGCAAACATACCTCTTTATATTTTAAACCTAAGAATAGTATGTTTTAGTTATGCATATATCTGAACAACAGAGTACCACATTAGAATAGACAACATTTTTTAATTATGGAATAAAATTTAAAATTTTTTTAATAAGTTCATTAAGTAAGATTTCCGGGGTGAATCGAAACACTTTGTTCTGTTGTTTCAATTCAGACTTATAAACTCATGTTTGTGAAAATTGCAACACCATGAAGGACTAGCGCGAATGGGCTGAAATTTTCAGCAAATGCAAAGTAGGATATGATATGCAAATGATTAGAATTTTAGACACGTAGCGCATGCGTACGCTGAGCAGCGCCCTCTAAACGCGCGAAATTTATCCGAATAAATAGGCAGCTGCAGCAAGGCGTGTATGGTTATAGGTGGTTATCTGCTTGTGATAAACGTTAGATCAGACGTTGCTTATGCCTCTTTGACGAAAAAGAGTGAGGTTTCAACAACTTACGGAGCTTGAACGGGGGAGGATCATCGGCCTTCGTGAAGCTGGAGCAATAGCGTAGCTAAGGGACCCAGCGCCCGTGGCGAACTTGAAAAATTGCGCTCCCCTCCTAGAGGTCGCTCCAATGGGAAGTCATTGTGACCTCCTAAAATGTCCTTATTCCAAAAATTTTGATTTATTTATTCGAAATATTTGCAGATCATATTGCAACTTTTTTTTTTCTTTCGGCATTTTTAACGATGCTCTGTGTTCCCCCTCATGTTATGTGTGCATGATATGTCTGCTTGTTCGTATTATTGAGTAACATTCAAGGTTTTTTTTACAAGTTTTTTGTTCAATTTGAGAATTTTGTCTATCCAACAATTTTAGTTCAGTGCGTTCTTACCGTTCCCTATCATTTCACATAAACTCAAAAAGCAACTAATTTTTTCCATGTGTTATTGAACAATGATCATAGTGTGTTTTTTCCACAAAACAACTTTTATTTTGAATATAATTTGTTTTAAAACACTAGAAGAATGTATAAAATAAACATAATTGCGCATTTTGAATAAAAATCAGAACATTGATTCTATTGTAATTAGGAAATCAAAGAAAATTTTAAAAGCATAATTAATTTGAGATTGGCTTAATAAATACGACTCCTTGCATACCGGCAAAACAAAAGTTCGCTATTTTAGGCCTCTGATTTTTTTATGAATAAATACTTTTCATTCTAAGTATTTAAAATGTCCCAGAGAACCGCCGTTATTTAATACTAATATTAATGTTATTAATATTAGTATAAAAATTAAAAAGATATATGAGGGGAGTTAGGAGAGGCAATTGTTCCCTCACTGGCTTTAAGAAAGTACCAGATGTATTTTCTTGATTTTTTTCATTAATACTTTACAGTAATACATGAAAAAAATAGCTATTTTTATTTATTTTGACAATAGAAAGAGCACAAAACATATCGCACTGCCGTGGTTACAAATCGAGCTCAATCCCTCCCTCCAAAATACTAAAACGGTAATGAGTCTAAAGAACAAAGTAGTACTATATATAGTTTAGAACAGGGGTGGCCAACCTTTTTTGGGAGAGTGCCACTTTCAGGGGGAAAATAGTTCTGCGTGCCACTTTCAATTTTTTGAATAAATTGAAAAATGTGAAAAGGTGAGAAAATGGTATTTATAGGCTTTTTTTTTTTTTGGTTTTTACTCACAAACAGCACATCTTTTCTATATAAATCCGCAGGTGTACCCATCCCTTCCCCCACCCCAAAATGATTATCCCCTCCCCACATGCTTCAGAGCAACTCAAGAACAAGGACCCCCCCCCCCCCTTAAAAACACTCTTCCTAAATTCAGTTTGTTTCAAAATCAGGGTTTGAAAAAACCAATTTTTTTTTTTTTTTTTGAAAAAAGCCCAGCCCGCCTAGGATTTTAGTTGTATTGCCAAGTTTTTTCTAGTTTTGGATGAAAACCCTGGATTTTTTTAGTTTTTTTTTCAGAAATATTTTTAAAACCACTCATTCTCTACTAAAACATTATATACCCAACTACAGCTTGCTACTTTAACTTTTCCTGAAGTCAGGGGAGCCCTGAAGAGAGGTCACCAAAGCCTCCGAGTTTTTATTCTTCAATACGTTTTTACTAAAAAAGAAAAAAACTCGTACCTTTATTTTCAATTTTTTTTTAAAACTTGGTTAAAATGCCGCCCCCTGGCTGCTGCGCCCGTGGCAAGAGCCACTCCTCTGCCAACCCCTAGCTACGCCACTGATAGTACGCACACTGAAACAAATTATCAATTCTCCAAACATTACGTATTTCTAAAAACTCTCTTTAGAAATGCACTTTTGAGAAACGCATAACATTCTCTTAAATGCACTCACAAGTAGAATCTGGAATTGTTAAACAATAGCTCTCAATCTCATTTTTGGCCCGGCCAGCTGAAAATTTTTAACTGAAGCTCAAATTTCCTGTGCCTTTCCTGTAATCAGACCAGGGCCGTCATTTCAAGTTTTTCCAGAGGGCGGGGGGCAAAGGGTCCAAACACAATGCAATTTCATCTGAAAACGCCAAAAACCTCGCCCACTTATATGTAAATACATTAATTTCTCAAAGTCAGGGGGGGGGGCAATTGACCCCCCTAAATGACGGGCCTGAATCAGCCTTGATTATATTGACTGTATTTTTTACGTCAATATAATTACAATTAAAAATTAATCAAGGTATTTTTTTAGTGGTAGCAAAGAGCCTGAACTCATTATTTTTTTTCAATTATCTGATAATTCTTCGCGTGCCACTATGAATACCTTGCCGTGCCACTCTGTGGCACGCGTGCCGCGGGTTGGCCACCACTGGTTTAGAAGTAAGAGCACTTCATTGAAGTACATATAAAATAGAAAATATTCCAAAATATGAAATCGAAACTCACTAAAAAAGATTTATTTGTCTTTTTTTTTTTTTTTTGAACCTTCTTACCTTCTACAATCTATACTGAGCCATCGAAACGCAAACAGCATTTGAAAACGTTGCTCGTTCAAATCGCGTTTTTAGAATCTTCATTTAATATAAGCTCTTGGTACACGTTTTTAAAATCGTGAAATTTGCAATAGTCGTTTTTTAGACGCCTTCCCCTCCCGTTTTTGAGAAATACATATTATTCTCTCTCTAGTTTTCGCCACAGAAAAGTTGTTACCAACAGGAGTTATTTTCTGTCATCATAAAATTGCATGTCTTTAACAAAAGCTAGCCGATTTTTAAAATCGTAGAACGTTATTTTTAACAGACTTCAACAAAGGAGGAGGTTATACAATTCGCAGGAGATTTTTTTTTTTTTGTATGTTTTAAGATTGCTTGAACACGACTGGACCGATTTCAAAAATTATTTTTTTTTTTGTTTGAAAGGATTTGGCTTCCAATTGGTTCCATCGTCTCTTGGTCCGGGTTTGATAACGGGAACCTGTAGAAATCGATCGAAATAGAAATCATGATCACAGTAATCGCAATAATGACAAATTTGAATGTAAGGCTTCTCTGAATTACATAATGAAATTCATTTCTATGGTCTTTTTTAAATTTTTATGTATCTACTTATATTAAAAACTGAGTATCTATGTCCTGCTTTTTTCTCCTGAACGCCGATGAACTGAAAGTCGAACCAGGTACTGATAGATTTGTAATTTTTGAAGCTTCATTAGTTTTAGCTTACATACGGTTTGATTAAAGGATTCTGAAGAAATTGAGAAAAATCTTCAAATTTTTGCACAAATTTAAAACGATTTGTCCTAAATGATTAAATATGAAATCCACTGTTATAAAACGTGGTTGATATGAAAGAGTGATTATAATGATGATGAGAATTTTGAATGAAGGCTTAACTGAATCAAACATAAAACTCATTAGCGGGCCACGTAGATAGTATTTTTATCGCTAGCGACTTGTAATTTTAAAATTATAAATTAGCTGTAAAATTTTACTTTGCGTTACCATTACCTTATTTCTGAAGTACATTTACACTAAAAAGAATAAAATAAAAATATTTTTGAAAAAAAAAGTGAGCCGACTTCAGAACTTCAATCGGCAAGTGCTCTAAAAAGTAAAAAAAATATTTTATTCCTTGAACACCATCAATGCTACATTTAAACATAAATTTTGAAGTCGGTGCAAAAACTATAGATAAAATGATGTTAAACTATATTTTGCCAACATTTTTCAGAGAAAATTAAGAGCTGAATATTTATTCCATTACATAAATATATGGTTGTCAATGTAATATATGCGAAAACGGTTAAAGAACCTAGATTCATTGAAATTTATATTTATAGTTGAATTATAGTTTCGTATGATTCTATTTGGTGTTTTTGCGCCGATTTCAAAACTTATGTTTAAATGTAGTATCGATGCTGTTCAAGGAATGAAATTATTTTTTTTACTTTTTAGAGCACTTGCCGATTGAAGTGCTGAACTCGGTTCAATTTTTTTTTTTTTCAAAAATATTTTTATTGAAGTTCAGTATGTAATTGATAAGTTGAAGTGATATCGTGAAAAAAAAGGCTGGAAGGAAGCGGAAAGGAAAGGTTTGTTTCTAACTCTTTTAAGGACCGGTCAATTTCAGATCAGTTATTATACAAATTTCAGGCCCCATATAACTAAATTTTATCCTGCCAGATAGATTTATAAGCTAACATCAGTGTATCCAACCGAAATCTACCAAAGCAAAGTTGCACATTTTTTATGGTTTGTCTTGTAGCGTTGGGGGCGCAGTTTGCGCTGTTGGGGGTGTCTATCAAATGTTTATTTTTCAGTCTGTATGGACTTGACCAAAAAAAAATTTTTTTTAATCGATAAAAATGCGCCCCCCCCCTGGTTTCTGCGCCCGTAGCAAGAGCCACTCCTGCCAACACCTAGCTACGCCACTGAGCTGGAGTGTCTTATCGTGAAGAAGCCGCTCGTGTGCAGCGTAACAGCAGCAGAGTGATGCGTGTTTGGAAGCAGTGGACGAATGAGTGTCGGACAACTCGGAAATCCGGGAGTGGACCCCGAAATGTGACGTCAGCATGCGATGATGGACACCTGATCCGCATGATACTGACGGACCGTACAGCTTCTTCTAAACAACTGGCAGCACAGTGGTCAACAGCTACAGGTGTTTCAATGTGTGCTTCATCAATTCGTAGACGTCTGCTGCAGCGTGGACTGCGCACAAGGACTCCTTTTTCAGGTCCCGCTCAAGCAAAACCATCGCCTCCTGCGGCGACAATGGATCAATCAGCATAAGGACTGGCATGCTGATTGGCAGTATGTTGTGTTTTCTGACGAGTCTCGCTTTAATTTGTGGCACCATGATGGCCGCATTCGCGTCCGACACTATGCCGGTGAACGCCACCTTCCAGAGTGCATTATCGAACGTCACAGTGGACGAACACCTGCTGGAGTCATGGTCTGGGGTGCCATATCCTATCACGGACGATCTCAATTGCTACGAATTGTGGCTAACCTGAACAGCAACCGGGACATCATTGAAGTTCTACAGCCCCAAGCTGTCCCCTTCCTTCAAGGCTTGCCTGGCGCTGTATTTCCGCAGGATAATACCAACCCGCATGTCGCTAGGACTGTTCAATCCTTCCTTGCATCGCAGCAGGTGCAGCGTCTTCCCTGGCCAGCATACCCCGGATATGTCGCCGATTGAACATGTCTGGGATTTCGTTGGTCGACGTCTCGTTCGTGATCATGCAGACATTAAAAATTTGTTTGAGTCCATGCCACGTCGCGTAGCAACACTTATTGCAGCTCGTGGTGGCTACACAAAATACTAATTTCAGTATTTTTTTATTGTTTGTTGGCTCTTTCTAAGTTTAATCATTTATTTGTACCATTATCATTCAGTTGTGTATTAAATTTCATTCAATTATGACGATTCCTTCATGGTGTTGCAATTTTCATGAACATGAGTTTACAAAGGAATCTGTTTGAAAAATCAAGATTCTAACCCCAGTTCTTCTAGTCAAGACAGGGACAAGGATTTCTTATTGTTTACCCCTTCTCGTGAGCAACTAGATCTTAGAATGACCACAAAGTTCCAGATTTCAGAAGATTTTTGCTTTAAGAGGATTTTTTTTACTTAAAATACATGGGGAAAGTCATACAGCCTCTATGTAGCAAAAGTCCAGCACACAAACATTGATGAATAAATGGAAATATCTTACAGGACGATCCCTGAAACCCAGAGATTTTTAAAAACTAAAGAAGAGGCAGCGTTCATCCCAAAAAATATTATGAAAAACTTAAGCCTAGCTACAACTATAAGTTTTAAGAGCAAGAATATGTTTGTGGACGTCATGATTGACTTCAATTTATGTTAAAACTTTGTATTTCAATTCAAATGCGTTTCTTTTAGTTAATTTTTCATAAGTTCAAAACTATTTTCGAATTTTGACAAATCATATACGTTTACTGGTATAGAAAATAAACTTATGTTTGACAACAACTATTTATTCTTATTACCCGCCATATCAATATTACTAATATTTGTGAGACATATCACAGGTTACATTGAAAAAAAGAAAAATTTTAGCATGTGTTCCAATTGACACCTATCAGCGGGGGGAATCGGAACACCTTTAAACCATTATATACATAAATAATTATTCTTCAACATGTTTTGTCTTTGCTTGGAATATCAAAAGCAAAGCAAGACCGAAGTTTTTATCCAAAAAATTAAATGAAAAAAATATCTTTTGACTACTTTTTTTACAACCAAAGCTGCAAAGTGTATCAATTCACCCCGTTTTACGGTATAGCTGAACAACAGAGTACCAGATAAAAAAAAATTTAATTGTGTCATAAAAATGAAGAATTCTTGACGATGTCATAAGATAAGAATTTGTGGGGTGAATTGGAAAAAATTGTTCTGTTGTTCCGATTCAAACTTATTAAAAAGATATGAAGAGAAACGAAGGAAACTGTTTGAAAGGGACAAGGTTTAGCAGTTTACCCCTTCTGACGAGGAACTAGATCCTAGGATACCAGAAAGTTTCTGATTTAAAACTATTTGATCTCCAGTAGACATCCTTGTAATTAACATGGGAAAAAGTCATACAGACTTTATGAATCAAAAGTCCTGCACACAGAAACCGGCGAATGCTTGGGAAGATTTTATAGGAGGGTCTCCTAAATCCGGAGATTTCAAGACGCTACTCCTAGAAAATGTTATGAAAAAACTTGAGCTAAGCCTAGAGATGTAAAATTTCCGGAAATTTTGAAGCGATGGAAAAAAAACCGGTTTTTTTCCGAAAAAATTCGAAAAAAATGAAAAATTGACTTTTTTACAATTAATAAAAGCGTTTTTTAATAGTTTTGTTTTTCTTGGACCATTTAAAGGTCAATCATTAAAAATATATGCAATCAACACATATTATTTTTCCTGATGACAGAAATACGCATAATTAGGTAAATTTTAATAGGAAAAAAATAGCCTTTCTGTTTTATGACTCATTTTTGGTCAAACCCCACAAATGAATCATATCGTCATTTCACTGTTAATATTGGATAAAGTGTGTCTAACCCTTACAATTAAATTGTCTATTTTAGACTGCCTTTAAAACTTAAATAATAAATAGATACTTTCAAACATCAATAATAGTGTTTGAAAGAAAAATCAGAATGATTTTTCTTCCTTGCAATATAAACTCACTATCTAAAAATGAAAACTGTTGAGTTCTGGTTTTTCCCCACCCAATCTAAATCCAAATTAAAAGTAAATGACTTTTTTTTTTACTTTCTAATAGAAAACTATAAACTGCGTAATGGTTTCTAAACCTGAACAAAATTTGAGTCTGTTTGACGAAGAGTCCAGGATTCAAAGTGAATATTCCTCTCCTGGCAGCGTGGAATCAATTTATTAAGATTCTGAAATGGAGCAGGATTTACTACAACAAAAGAGGTTTAATTCCAAGTTGACCTGAAATTTACTTTAATTATAAAGAAAATTCAACTTTGCGCAGAACTTAAGCAACTAAAAGCAATATTTTTACACATTTATTTTTATTATTAATCCAAAAATGATACTGTGCCTATTGATGAAAAAAGATGAAAATGTAATTTCAAATTTAACTGAAAGTTAACTTTAAACAAAAAGAGTATGTTTAAAAATACTTTTAAATTGTGTTTAATTTACTGATTATGTAAATTTATAACAATAAAAAATCTGTACTATTTTCAAAACTTTTTAGTAAAGTTTCTTGCTCAATGTTTTTAAAAGGGATTTATAGCATAATAGATTCAAAGTAATAAGAACTAGCAAGAATTGTATTTAAGATCTGCTTGCGACAAAATTGCCACAATCATTTTTTGTTTTCTAAACAAATGCACGTTTGAAGGGTATAACTCTTTAAATATCTATAATGGTTCTACTCAGGGCCGCCGCTTGAGGGGGGATACTGGACCTCTAGTACCGGGCCCGGAGCTTTGGGGGGCCTGTAAGGTTATGAACATGTTTTTTCAATAACAATGTCAATAATTTCATCAAAAAAAACTGGTTTTCAAAAAAAGAAAAAATCTTGCTTTCCATTGCCGATTCTCAATATGAAACAATTGCTTGTACAAACACTAATGAACGAAATACGCTTGCGCAAAGGAAAATGCACCGCTTTCCAAAAGCTACAGAAACTCGTCAAACGTAAAACCAAGTCTAAACTGTCATTGACAAATGTCTCTTGCACTTTAAGAACAAGAATCAAGTAGCCCGAGGACACTTATCTCAAACATGAAAAGTTATCCTACTTCAAAAACTTCGAATAACAGTTTTTAAATTTACATTAAAATTTAAAAATTCAGTTATAAGCAACTAAACAATGCAATATTACATGTGAATGCGATTTCAAACTATTAATTTTGAAGTTTGTTGAACCAAACGTCAAAAACTGTTTTTATGTTTTCAAACTTGTCGTTTCGTGTAAAAAAATATATTAAAATCATCTGGCGATACAAATAACGTGAAAATAAAATCAGATGCACAATTTCGTAACTAAAAAAAAAAGTTTTTCCGAAAAAAATATTTTTCTCCATTTTTTTTTACAATATTAAATATGCTGAAACGACGGCATGAAAATATGCAATTGGAGAGGGGGTGCATGGGGGCCCGGCATTAAAATTGGTGTCGGGTCCCATCTCTGGTAGCGGCGGCCCTGGTTCTACTCAAGCAATAAATTTTCCCTGAGGCTGCATTTGACCCTTGAGAGCAAAGGTTGAAATTTTGAAAAGTTGAAACGAATTTTAAACTGGTAATATGAGTATATAAATATGCATATGCATTCAACAAGTGTGATCAAATATTTTTTGGATTAAAATTTGAACTTTAAGTTAAAGTTTTATTTTTTTACTATGTTCATACATTAAAATTTCTCAGCTCTAACAGTTCTCCTTGATCTATAGGCAAATTGTAATATCGTCCAACTTGCATTACCAAAGCAAGAGGTTATTATGGTAAGAGAGAGAGGGGTGGAGGTGAAGAAGGAAATAGCGTAAGAATGATAAATTTCTAAATTTATCATTTTATGCTGAAAATTTTAATTTCATTTTACTGAAAATTTGAAAAATTCAATTTTTCTGGAGTGGAAATAAACCTCCTCGGAAAAAAACGGGAAAAAAACCGTTTTTTTTTCCGAAAGTTTCCGGTTTTTTTCCGACCATTTTCATCTCTAGCTAAGCCACAACTGCTAAGAACAAGATAATTTTTGCGGACGACATGAGTGACATGAATGTATATTAAACTTTTTTTTTTCAATTCAAATGCATTTTCTTTAAATTAGTTGTAAAAATTAGTATGTCGTAAGTTGAAAATTATTTTCGATTTTAGAAAAATCACAGGCTTACCGGTATAGGAAATAAGTCTTTATTTGACGGTAACTATCTGTTCTGATTCTCCCACATTAATATTACTTGTTTTTGTTAGACCTATTATAGGTCAAATTGATACAACTAAAAATTTTAACATATGTTCCGATTCACCGATATCGGCAGATGAATCAATCACCTCTAAAAATTAAATAAAAACTGCTCAACATGCTTTGTCTTTGCTTGGAGTAAAGCACAGAACCGATATTTTTTTCTCAACAAATCAAATTAAAATATTTTTAATCACTTTTTTTATGATCAAATCCGATGAGTATTTCAATTCACCTCATTTTACGGTACTCAATGTACAATATGATTAGAAAAATTTATTTTAGTATCTGAATCAAGTTATTATTGAATATCTTTTATTCAGACAACTTTTATGCAGACTTCTCTTTGATTTTCTTCGATTTAACGCTTCAAATAAATTAAAATGCAGGTGGATTCGAAATTACACTCCTCACTATATGATCAGTGGTCACGTCATGTATAAATTTGAGGTCTGACACAAAGATGGCGCCACTATTTGCAGACCATTTCCATTTCAATTCGTGCAGTCAAAAGTGAAAAGTGTCACATGACCATTGGATTAAAAATGTATAAACATATGCACATCTTAGTTACAACTAAGGAGCGTATGAAATATCACAAAAGGATTTCGCAAGAAAAAATTTATTCCTCCAGTTACAGCCTATTGAATTTCTGCTCAAAATCATCATCTAAAAATCAATCAAAAAATCAGCTAAGCACTCGATTTGAAATGGACTTGGACACTATTTTAAAAGTATTTAACTTTTTTGAATAATTATTTTTTCTACAAGTGTATAAAAACCTAAATCTACAGATAGTTTTTGAAAATAATTGATTTATTGACAAAGGGAAAAAAAGGTTCTTTAGGCAAAAAAACTGTATTTTGAACGTTTTTTTTTTTAACTAAATGAAGAGAGGGCCCCCTAAAATATGATAATTACATACCATATTTTATTGTAATATTTTAATGCAAATCATATCAAGTTTGAAATTTGAAAAAAAATAATAATTTAGCTTCTCTTTCTATTGTACACTGCGATGCAAAAGTTTAGACAAAATGCAAATATATGCTTAAAAAGAAAACTACTCGGCGAAATGCTTTCAAATTTCTACTTCAGGTAGACAATATGGTCTCAAATATGTGTCTGGGGTTTTTAAAAATATAACTGGAACCAAATTTTGGACATTGCAAAATACATTTTTTTTTTCATTGTTGCAAAAGTTTAGACAATAGTCAGATTTTATGCAAATATCCCTTGAAATGTGATTGGTGGGGGAAAGGCGGGACTTTAATATTCGAATATAAAGTGCAGAGATTACTGAATAAATAATCAAAATCTGAAAAGCTCTGTAGTTCTCGTGTAAAGAAAGTGAGAAAGTTTGGAAACCGAAATTTTGAAATCCCTTGAAATGTGATTGGTGGGGGAAAGGCGGGACTTTAATATTCGAATATAAAGTGCAGAGATTACTGAATAAATAATCAAAATCTGAAAAGCTCTGTAGTTCTCGTGTAAAGAAAGTGAGAAAGTTTGGAAACCGAAATTTTGAAAATGAAAGAACTTTGTTAATTTTTAGTCTTTTAAATCGGTCCTAGTATGGTACTACATTGTTTTATACTTCGTGGAGAGCAAATTCAGACATGCGTACCGATCAAAAAATCCAAGAAAAACTATATTTCTTAAGAGCAAGAATCTGAGAGAGTGTCACGCCTGTGATTCATGACCTCTCAGATTTTCTCCCAAAAATTACCAAATGTGTATTATCTTATTGAAAGACCAAATCCAGAATGTTTTGCTCTAAAGTGGAGTTGTTAAGTTTTTATGGACCCCTAAAAATGAAGGTGCTGCATCAAAAATTAAGCGGATTTTCAAGACATGGAAGTTGCCGTGAGCCAAAACTCTTACCAGAAACTGTTTAACTCCAATTTTCTTTTCGTATATGGAATATAGAAGGTTGAAACTTTACAAAATGAATGTTAAATTTGTGGTAAGTTGTTGTCGTAAGGTCAGTGAAGGCCCTCAAAACAAGGCATTTTTGACGTTTTTTAGCGTTTTTGAGTTCCAAAAACAGCTTGTACACTTCAGTTGGCACGGCAAAAGTAGTGTCGTTTGAAAGACCAGTGTAAGCACTTTAAAATCAGGCGCGGATCCAGAGGGGGGGTCATGGGGGTCATGACCCCCCCCTTAACCGACAAAATATAGCAAAAAATTACATTTTTGGTACTTATATTACGAAAAAATTGTCAAAACCCCCCATTTTTGCCCAAAAATTGCACTTTGACCCCCCCTTTCCGAAAATGACCCCCTCCTTAGCCAGAAGCTGGATCCGCCCTTGTTTAAAATAATGTATAAATAACCGAGAAAAGTTGAACGTGCTTTTAGTTGCGTAAGGCCGAAAAATGAAAAATGTCATATTTTACCGATATTCAAACGGTCATAACTTCCTCTGCCAACAACATATTGAAATATTTTTTTGCCAATGTCATACTCTATTCTTTGTCTTAACAGAACAGTTGAGTCCTTTGAGGCCAAATTTGAAAAAAAATTTTACAAAAAATGTACAGGAAAAAATAAATTTTTTGTAAAAAAAATTTTCACATTTCACCTGAAAGGACTCAATTGTTCTGTTAAGACAAAGAATAGAGTGTGACATTGGCAAAAAAAATATTTCAATATGTCGTTGGCAGAAGAAGTTATGACCGTTTGAATATCGGTAAAATATGACATTTTTTATATTTCGGCCTTACGCAACTAAAAGCACGTTGAACTTTCCTCGGTTATTTATACATTATTTTAAAGTGCTTACACTGGTCTTTCAAACGACACTACTTTTGCCGTGCTAATTAAAATGTACAAGCTGTTTTTGGACCTCAAAAAAGCTCAAAAACGTCAAAAATGCCTTGTTTTGAGGGCCTTCACTGACCTTACGGCAACAACTTACCACAAATTTAACATTCATTTTGTAAAGTTTCAACCTTCTATATTCCATATACAAAAAGAAAATTAAAGTTAAACAGTTCCTGGTAAGAGTTTTGGCTCACGGCAACTTCCATGTCTTGAAAATCCGCTTAATTTTTGATGCCGCACCTTCATCTTTAGGGGTCCATAAAAACTAAACAACTCAACTTTAGAGTAAAACATTCTGGATTTGGTCTTTCAATAAGATAATAAACATTTGGTAATTTTTGGGAGAAAATCTGAGAGGTCATGAATCACCTCATAATGCTAGGCGTGACAGTTTCTCAGATTCTTGCTCTTAAGGATGAAGGAATTGAAAAAAAGATTAGAACTGACGATTCGCCCCTTAATCAGGCCCGTGCTGGGTGTCTTGGGAGGGCGGTGGACAGAAGATGAAAAGGGCGCATCCATACTGAGGGGCTGTGGTGAAACCGTACATAGAAAAAATTTCGGGAGGGTCCAGTTTGCACATTGCCCAAACACACAAATATGTGTGTGTATTATAAGTCTTTTTTCTTGCTTCCCCCCCCCCCCACACATGCTGTTTCTTGTGTGTTCTTTTCCCTTTGTATTAAGAGAAAGATCAATGAATTCTTTTAAGTAGAATAGAATCTTTGTAATTTTAGGGGGGTCCGGGGGTTTCTCTCCCGGGAAAATTTTTGAAAAAAAGGCTTAAAATTCTGCATTTTGAGGCCTTAAATGGGGCAATTGGGACTTAAAAAAAGGCAAACAAAAACCTTCTAAATGTTCCGCATTCTTTTGCAAAGTAAGATCAATCAATTTTTTTATTTATTTTGTTGTTTAACAAACGATTGACATTAATCGACAAACAGGAAGAACGAGGGAGGAGAAAGGTTAACGTATCATCACTCGCTTACATCGGTTTTCAGTATAGTTACATAATAGTTTTTGATCAATTCTCTACTCGCCGACAGACACAGCACTTAATATAAAATAAACAATAGTATAAAACGGACAAAATTCTTAAAAAGAAATAGTGTAGAGATTTAAAAAATAATTAACGAGAGAATAATATTCTGGCCATTCAGTTAATTCATAGTTTGTTTTTTTAATAAAAAGTACAACTGAAGCACTTTTTAGGGAGTATGAAAAAGGTATTTAATGATTTTGAAAGAGAACAGGTAAAATTATTTAAAGTATTTCATTTGCACTTTTCAGTCTCTAATGTTTTAACAGTTGATCGGACAGTCTTACGAAATTGTTAAAACTTTGAAAGACACACCTGTTTTACGTTAAAAATAGATATTATATTTTTCAAACGACAATTTCTTTTTCAATCAGAAATACCGGAGAAAACGAAAAAGAATAAAGGTAGTGTAATATTTTTTCTCGTGCTTAACAAATTATAAAGGAAGCAGTTACAAAGGAACTTTCAAAATACTAAATTTGATATTTAATAAATTTATAAAATTAATTTGGGAAACGTGCTAGAAAAATTGCTGGAACATGGTTTTGCATTTCGCAGGAGGATTTTTTTATTTTAATCAAGGAGCTGAATTCCGGGCAACTTGATATCCCCCCCCCCCCCATTTGTGATAGAAACTTTAAAATTCAAGGTTTACAACTACATTTAACAAAATATTTTCAAGCATTTGAAAAAACACTTTTTCGAAGAATAATTTTTCCAAGATTAAGGGGCCCCCAATAAAGTGGAGGGTCTGCGAATGTATCCATTTTTGTGTGTTCTTTTGATTGGAGCCATGCTTAGCTATTAAAATCCCTCGAGGGTTACAGATGCTAAAAAATGAGGACCAACAAAATACCATTTTAATTGAATAAGGGCTACCAAGAAGCAATCTCAGCTTAATCGAAAGGTAGGGCCTCGGGCCGTGGTGGGGTAAAATTTGGAGTGGTGTAAGTTTTATATAGAGGATGGTGCCCGCCGAGCAAACTGTAAAGTAGCGTGCATTAGTTTGGGAAAGCGAGCAGGAAGTGCTAATAAGAGTCTTGTTTTCAAGTATGTTTTACAGTTAAAGATAATTTGAATTATCAAACTTTTCTTTAAAAAATTAGTAAAAAAACTTCAGTGAACAAATAGTTACAAAATTATATTAGTTATATATAGTTACAAAAATAATATAGTTACAAAAATAGTTACAAAAAAGAAAAACTTATTCTTTTTTTTTTTTTTTTTTTTTTGCCATTTGAAATTTAAAAAAAGGTAATTTTTTTGTTTTACATCACAAAACATTTCGGGTTTCGAGGGGGGGTTCCGCCTTCAGCCCCCATCTGGATACGGCCCTGGGCTGTGACGTTGTCAAGGATGGGGCGATAAGGGTTCATACTCCCCCTCCCCTCCTTTTATGCAGCAACATAATTATATGTGAAAACACATGGCTCTGAAATCGCGCTTTTCGATCTTTAATTTCGAAAATTTTCAGACAATTCAGCAACAATACAAGATTTTTTTTTTAATGAACCACGAATGTTTCAAATTCAGAAAGGAAAAAAAGAACTTTCGGAAGAACTTAATTTTTATTCAAACATAAGAGAAAATATTTTTAAAATAATGCACCTTGTTAATACTTTTTAATTTTTTGAAGTTATGCGCTCAGAAATACTATGCATTGATCATTCCATCTTTAAAATATTTGAGTATTTTATGCGAGATTGATGTAATCTTTTCAAAAAAATCATGTTATTTTAATGAACTAAAATTTTTAATGAAAAAAAAAAGCCAATTCTTGTATTGCTTTAGTATTTTTTTTAAGGCAAGATGTTTAAAAGTTTGAAGTATATGAGCGGATATTTTCAAACTTTTTCTAAAAAACAAAATTCGTAAGAGTTTTAAGTTTACATTTTTGCTCATCATTTTGTCTTATATATATATAATTTTCCGGTGAGCTAGTTTACGCTCCTTTTTTAATTGCTCTATTTTTCTGTTTCTCATTTTCCCATATTTTAATCACCCACATTTTTACATTATAGGCTTATACCTATACGCTTATACTTATATATGCAAGATGGAAAATTATTGAAATTTTGCAAAATAAACAAGCGCTTTTATAGCAGCTTAATATTAATAGCAAATAATATATGAAAGTTTAATAAATTAGTCCTTTAAGTGGCGCAAAATGTGTATATTGGAAAAAACAACAAATGAACAAATTGAAATTTTAAGAAACTTTAGAGAAACATTTGAAAATTTACGAAACAATATAAACATATAAAAAGAACAAACGAAAAAGATAAGGCATCACATTACCCATGTTTGTTCTTTTTATATGTTTATATTGTTTCGCAAATTTTCAAATGTTTCTTAAAATTTCAATTTGTGCATTTGTTGTTCTACACAATCTACGCATTTTGCGACACTTAAAGGACTAATTTATTGAACTTCCATAGATAATTTGCTATTGATATTAAGCTGCTATAAAAGCGCTTGTTAATTTGCAAAATTTAAATAATTTTCCATCTTGCATGTATACATATAAGTCAAAGCGTATAGGTATAAGCCTATAACGTATAAGCGGGGATAATAAAAACCGAAAAAATGAAGAACGGAGAATTACGAAACGAAAAAATGCCTAACGGAAAAATGACGAACGCTCTGTTCGTCATTTTTCCGTAAAATCACGGAAATATAATTAACGAAACGGAAACACTCCGGCAACTCAGCTGCCGTATATTTTTTCGTTATTTTCAGGAAATTTTTTTAACAGTGTACGTATTTTGCGTGCGGAAAAAAAGGGCAGAGACTAGGGGGTCTAGGGGTCTAGTCTCTGCCCAATACGGAAAAATTCTCCGCATTCAAAACCAACCCGTGACGTCATTTTAACGTATGTAGCGAGACCCGCTAGTCTCTGCCCTTTTTTTCCGCTCGCAAAATACGTACTCTAAAATGTAAACATACGGAAAATTTACGCCGTCTTCTTTCAGGCGGAAAACCATTTTGCGTACTTAAAATCCAAGATGGATGCCGCGTTTGCTGTGTTGGATTAGCAACTAGAAGATGTTGAAAGATTGGAAACGATAGAAAGAAATGGTGTTTAAAGACCAATTCAATGCTTTCGAGCTTTCAGATCGCAGATTTGTTAAAGTTTTCAGATTAACAAAAAATTTAGCGATTGATTGACCTCACGGAAGATATTAAAGATAGTTTTCCCGCCGGAAGACTACCAGCTCACTTGCGGGTAAGTACTTTCTTCATTATTTTGCAAACAAAACATCATTTCTAATGCTTTGCGTCCATTTATAGAGTAGTAGCAAATCTCGTTCGCGCCTTACGAAAACTGCTGTTTATTTTTTTCACACAGATTCCTTTTATTGAATCATATTAAATCAACCAAAAAACGAAAGAAATCTCGACCTGGCCGTTTCGGATTTTCATGTAACTTTCGAGAATCCTACCCTTGAACAGTGCTGTATTTACGTATGGTCTTAATGGGCTATAGCCCAGGGCGGCATGATTGGGGGGGGGGGCACTTTTTTCATGTAAAATGAAGACTTTTTTTTTTAGACAGCAGGGTGGATCGGCCGCGAGAATTACATCTATCAATTGAATTAAATACTGTTCTTTGTTAATAACGCTGTGTGGCCGGGCTTTGCACGGTTTCCCTTGAAAATACATTTTATGTCAAGTAAATAAATTTTTTTTTTACAACTCTGAAATTCAACACCTCAAGGGGGAGGGGGGGGCAGTTTCAAAAGTCCGGGGCGGCCACACGTCTGTTTTTTTATATTGAAAAATCTATTATTCATAATTAATCAGTAATTAATTTCTGAAATTCGTTAAAAAACATTTTTTTTTTCTTGCTGGCAGTATTGTAAAATATTATAACTCAAGTTCTATGAGAGGTACAGAGTTGCATATTAACTCATTTTAATAACAATTATATGCGCTTTAATTTGATATGTAACGACAATATTTCGAGGAAAGATTTTCTCATAAAATAAACAAATAAATGACACTGTCAATTAAAAATTTAGGCCCAAGGCCGACAATACTTTAGAGGCCCCCTTCTGTGCTCTGCTTTTTCAAGTCACCAAAAAAAAAAAAAAATTCTTTTTCGCAGTGGCGATATAAGGGGGCCAGCCCCCTGGCCCTCTTGTATCGCCACTGCGATACAAAGGGGCCAGGGGCACCCTTGTATCCCCGCCCTTAATTATCCCCCCCTTGTATCGCCACTGCGATACAAGGGGGGGGGGATAATTAAATAATACTCTATAAATGGACGAAAAGCATTAAAAATGTTTTGTTTGCAAAATAATGAAAAAAGTATTTACCCATCCCCCCCCCCAAGCTCAATGGCTCGAATCCCCCCCTCCCTACCAAAAAAAAAAAAAAAAAATTCACAACCCTCTTGTGCTTTTTATTTTTTTCCTCTTTTTTATTTCTTTTTTCTAATATTATTTATTTATTTTTTAAATTATAACTATTAGTTTTTCATGTATTAACTTTTTAAAAGTACTAATTATGCGCAGAATATATTCGCTTTTTTTCTCTTCCACACATTCCAAGCACACCCACCCACACACGAAAAAAAAATAATAATTTAAATAAAAAAACTAAATTAATAAATAATTTAAATAAATAAATCAGTTTTAAAAAATCCCCCCCCCTAAAATTTTGTTGGCGCAACTTGCGCCATAATCCTCCCTGTGGGCACCCCTGAGGGGGGTGATTTTTGGGGATCATTGTATAGAGCTCTGCAAGGCCCTATGTAGTTGCACTGTATGCATTATGTCTAGCCCTGATACTGTTTTTTTATATTCATTTTAGCTCAAGATTTTTAAAGCTAATTCCCAAGAAAGAAATCTTTTTTTCTTTCCATAAAATAAACTAAATAAGAGAAGTGCTAATTAAGTATCAAAAGAGATTGTTTTTATTTTTCAATTTATTAATCATTATTTTTTTCTTAAAAATACATAATTCTTCAATGCTGTGCATCAGTTTTTAAAAAATTAGAGGCCCCTTAGGAAGATGAGGCCCCAGTCCCAGGCCTAGATGGCCTGTGCCATAATCAGGCCCTAGCAATTGTGTTAATTAGGGCTTGTAGTACTTGTTTTTAATTCCATATCCAGCACAAAAATATTTTAAATTAGATTCTGAAAAATATTATAGTGTTATACATATTCAGGAGCCCCGAAGGCAGGTCATGAGAGTTTTCCTCATTTGGCAAGCTCGAAATGACAAGTCGGCAAATTCAGGAACAGTATTACTTTTTTTGTGAAGCTGCAATATCTTCCTGTTTTTACATAATTTTGTTGCCTTTGAAAATAAGAAGACCCGATTTATAAAACTCAATTCGGCTGTTGTCAAATGACCATCATGCTTTAAATGATGATGGTGATAGATGCAATATTCTATATGTCATACAGTCAATACGCTTTAATCTGTATATATGTTAACAACAATAATTTATAAATCATGAAATCAATTGTTTTGACTATTCAAAATACACTCCCGCTGTTATTTATCTAAATTCCAATATTTGTCAATGATTTTTTTAGTGACAACCATTGTCTTTTCTCATAAGTAATAGTATAAGGTCTGTGTGTATGCAAACAATGGAAAACAAAAGTAAAAGCGTTGTCTGCCGAGCATTGCCAAGTAAACGATTACGATACGTGCCGATTGAAACACTTATTTTCGATTGGCTGATTTGGATCGGAATAAAGGCGTGGCTTAATATTTTTCAGTACGTTCGTAAACACGACGAATGTTAACGTACGTTCGGAATATTTGGGCAGAGACTACGCAGTTACCGCACGTACGGTTATCAGCATACGTTATTAGAGTTCGTTACGATGCGTGCGTACGTTGACGGCATGATTAACGTACGTAAATTTACGTATGGGCAGAGACTTGACCCCCTGGTCTCTGCCCAATACGGAAAAATTCTCCGCATTCAAAACCAACCCGTGACGTCATTTTAACGTATGTAGCGAGACCCGCTAGTCTCTGCCCTTTTTTTCCGCACGCAAAATACGTACTATAAAATGTAAACATACGGAAAATTTACGCCGTCTTCTTTCAGGCGGAAAACCATTTTGCGTACTTAAAATCCAAGATGGATGCCGCGTTTGCTGCGTTGGATTAGCAACTAGAAGACGTTGAAAGATTGGAAACGATAGAAAGAAATGGTGTTTAAAGACCAATTCAATGCTTTCGAGCTTTCAGATCGCAGATTTGTTAAACTTTTCAGATTAACAAAAAAATTAGCCATTGATTGACCTCACGGAAGATATTTAAGATAGTTTTCCCGCCGGAAGATTACCAGCTCACTTGCGGGTAAGTACTTTCTTCATTATTTTGCAAACAATACATCATTTTTAATGCTTTGCGTCCATTTATAGAGTAGTAGCAAATCTTGTAGTAGCAAACCATATTAAATCAACCAAAAAACGAAAGAAATCTCGACCTGGCCGTTTCGGATTTTCATGTAACTTTCGAGAATCCTACCCTTGAACAGTGCTGTATTTACGTATGGTCTTAATGATGCCCAGGGCGGCATGATTGGGGGGGCGGCACTTTTTTCATGTAAAATGAAGACTTTTTTTTTTAGACAGCAGGGTGGATCGGCCGCGAGAATTACATCTATCAATTGAATTAAATACTGTTCTTTGTTAATAACGCTGTGTGGCCGGGCTTTGCACGGTTTCCCTTGAAAATACATTTTATGTCAAGTAAATAAATTTTTTTTTTACAACTCTGAAATTCAACACCTCAAGGGGGAGGGGGGGGGGCAGTTTCAAAAGTCCGGGGCGGCCACACGTCTGTTTTTTTATATTGAAAAATCTATTATTCATAATTAATCAGTAATTAATTTCTGAAATTCGTTAAAAAACATTTTTTTTTTCTTGCTGGCAGTATTGTAAAATATTATAACTCAAGTTCTATGAGAGGTACAGAGTTGCATATTAACTCATTTTAATAACAATTATATGCGCTTTAATTTGATATGTAACGACAATATTTCGAGGAAAGATTTTCTCATAAAATAAACAAATAAATGACACTGTCAATTAAAAATTTAGGCCCAAGGCCGACAATACTTTAGAGGCCCCCTTCTGTGCTCTGCTTTTTCAAGTCACCAAAAAAAAAAAAAAATTCTTTTTCGCAGTGGCGATATAAGGGGGCCAGCCCCCTGGCCCTCTTGTATCGCCACTGCGATACAAAGGGGCCAGGGGCACCCTTGTATCCCCACCCTTAATTATCCCCCCCTTGTATCGCCACTGCGATACAAGGGGGGGGGATAATTAAATAATACTCTATAAATGGACGAAAAGCATTAAAAATGTTTTGTTTGCAAAATAATGAAAAAAGTATTTACCCATCCCCCCCCCAAGCTCAATGGCTCGAATCCCCCCCTCCCTACCAAAAAAAAAAAAAAAATTCACAACCCTCTTGTGCTTTTTATTTTTTTCCTCTTTTTTATTTCTTTTTTCTAATATTATTTATTTATTTTTTAAATTATAACTATTAGTTTTTCATGTATTAACTTTTTAAAAGTACTAATTATGCGCAGAATATATTCGCTTTTTTTCTCTTCCACACATTCCAAGCACACCCACCCACACACGAAAAAAAAATAATAATTTAAATAAAAAAACTAAATTAATAAATAATTTAAATAAATAAATCAGTTTTAAAAAATCCCCCCCCCCTAAAATTTTGTTGGCGCAACTTGCGCCATAATCCTCCCTGTGGGCACCCCTGAGGGGGGTGATTTTTGGGGATCATTGTATAGAGCTCTGCAAGGCCCTATGTAGTTGCACTGTATGCATTATGTCTAGCCCTGATACTGTTTTTTTATATTCATTTTAGCTCAAGATTTTTAAAGCTAATTCCCAAGAAAGAAATCTTTTTTTCTTTCCATAAAATAAACTAAATAAGAGAAGTGCTAATTAAGTATCAAAAGAGATTGTTTTTATTTTTCAATTTATTAATCATTATTTTTTTCTTAAAAATACATAATTCTTCAATGCTGTGCATCAGTTTTTAAAAAATTAGAGGCCCCTTAGGAAGATGAGGCCCCAGTCCCAGGCCTAGATGGCCTGTGCCATAATCAGGCCCTAGCAATTGTGTTAATTAGGGCTTGTAGTACTTGTTTTTAATTCCATATCCAGCACAAAAATATTTTAAATTAGATTCTGAAAAATATTATAGTGTTATACATATTCAGGAGCCCCGAAGGCAGGTCATGAGAGTTTTCCTCATTTGGCAAGCTCGAAATGACAAGTCGGCAAATTCAGGAACAGTATTACTTTTTTTGTGAAGCTGCAATATCTTCCTGTTTTTACATAATTTTGTTGCCTTTGAAAATAAGAAGACCCGATTTATAAAACTCAATTCGGCTGTTGTCAAATGACCATCATGCTTTAAATGATGATGGTGATAGATGCAATATTCTATATGTCATACAGTCAATACGCTTTAATCTGTATATATGTTAACAACAATAATTTATAAATCATGAAATCAATTGTTTTGACTATTCAAAATACACTCCCGCTGTTATTTATCTAAATTCCAATATTTGTCAATGATTTTTTTAGTGACAACCATTGTCTTTTCTCATAAGTAATAGTATAAGGTCTGTGTGTATGCAAACAATGGAAAACAAAAGTAAAAGCGTTGTCTGCCGAGCATTGCCAAGTAAACGATTACGATACGTGCCGATTGAAACACTTATTTTCGATTGGCTGATTTGGATCGGAATAAAGGCGTGGCTTAATATTTTTCAGTACGTTCGTAAACACGACGAATGTTAACGTACGTTCGGAATATTTGGGCAGAGACTACGCAGTTACCGCACGTACGGTTATCAGCATACGTTATTAGAGTTCGTTACGATGCGTGCGTACGTTGACGGCATGATTAACGTACGTAAATTTACGTATGGGCAGAGACTTGACCCCCTGGTCTCTGCCCAATACGGAAAAATTCTCCGCATTCAAAACCAACCCGTGACGTCATTTTAACGTATGTAGCGAGACCCGCTAGTCTCTGCCCTTTTTTTCCGCACGCAAAATACGTACTATAAAATGTAAACATACGGAAAATTTACGCCGTCTTCTTTCAGGCGGAAAACCATTTTGCGTACTTAAAATCCAAGATGGATGCCGCGTTTGCTGCGTTGGATTAGCAACTAGAAGACGTTGAAAGATTGGAAACGATAGAAAGAAATGGTGTTTAAAGACCAATTCAATGCTTTCGAGCTTTCAGATCGCAGATTTGTTAAACTTTTCAGATTAACAAAAAAATTAGCCATTGATTGACCTCACGGAAGATATTTAAGATAGTTTTCCCGCCGGAAGATTACCAGCTCACTTGCGGGTAAGTACTTTCTTCATTATTTTGCAAACAATACATCATTTTTAATGCTTTGCGTCCATTTATAGAGTAGTAGCAAATCTTGTAGTAGCAAACCATATTAAATCAACCAAAAAACGAAAGAAATCTCGACCTGGCCGTTTCGGATTTTCATGTAACTTTCGAGAATCCTACCCTTGAACAGTGCTGTATTTACGTATGGTCTTAATGATGCCCAGGGCGGCATGATTGGGGGGGCGGCACTTTTTTCATGTAAAATGAAGACTTTTTTTTTTAGACAGCAGGGTGGATCGGCCGCGAGAATTACATCTATCAATTGAATTAAATACTGTTCTTTGTTAATAACGCTGTGTGGCCGGGCTTTGCACGGTTTCCCTTGAAAATACATTTTATGTCAAGTAAATAAATTTTTTTTTTACAACTCTGAAATTCAACACCTCAAGGGGGAGGGGGGGGGGGCAGTTTCAAAAGTCCGGGGCGGCCACACGTCTGTTTTTTTATATTGAAAAATCTATTATTCATAATTAATCAGTAATTAATTTCTGAAATTCGTTAAAAAACATTTTTTTTTTCTTGCTGGCAGTATTGTAAAATATTATAACTCAAGTTCTATGAGAGGTACAGAGTTGCATATTAACTCATTTTAATAACAATTATATGCGCTTTAATTTGATATGTAACGACAATATTTCGAGGAAAGATTTTCTCATAAAATAAACAAATAAATGACACTGTCAATTAAAAATTTAGGCCCAAGGCCGACAATACTTTAGAGGCCCCCTTCTGTGCTCTGCTTTTTCAAGTCACCAAAAAAAAAAAAAAATTCTTTTTCGCAGTGGCGATATAAGGGGGCCAGCCCCCTGGCCCTCTTGTATCGCCACTGCGATACAAAGGGGCCAGGGGCACCCTTGTATCCCCACCCTTAATTATCCCCCCCTTGTATCGCCACTGCGATACAAGGGGGGGGGATAATTAAATAATACTCTATAAATGGACGAAAAGCATTAAAAATGTTTTGTTTGCAAAATAATGAAAAAAGTATTTACCCATCCCCCCCCCAAGCTCAATGGCTCGAATCCCCCCCTCCCTACCAAAAAAAAAAAAAAATTCACAACCCTCTTGTGCTTTTTATTTTTTTCCTCTTTTTTATTTCTTTTTTCTAATATTATTTATTTATTTTTTAAATTATAACTATTAGTTTTTCATGTATTAACTTTTTAAAAGTACTAATTATGCGCAGAATATATTCGCTTTTTTTCTCTTCCACACATTCCAAGCACACCCACCCACACACGAAAAAAAAATAATAATTTAAATAAAAAAACTAAATTAATAAATAATTTAAATAAATAAATCAGTTTTAAAAAATCCCCCCCCCCTAAAATTTTGTTGGCGCAACTTGCGCCATAATCCTCCCTGTGGGCACCCCTGAGGGGGGTGATTTTTGGGGATCATTGTATAGAGCTCTGCAAGGCCCTATGTAGTTGCACTGTATGCATTATGTCTAGCCCTGATACTGTTTTTTTATATTCATTTTAGCTCAAGATTTTTAAAGCTAATTCCCAAGAAAGAAATCTTTTTTTCTTTCCATAAAATAAACTAAATAAGAGAAGTGCTAATTAAGTATCAAAAGAGATTGTTTTTATTTTTCAATTTATTAATCATTATTTTTTTCTTAAAAATACATAATTCTTCAATGCTGTGCATCAGTTTTTAAAAAATTAGAGGCCCCTTAGGAAGATGAGGCCCCAGTCCCAGGCCTAGATGGCCTGTGCCATAATCAGGCCCTAGCAATTGTGTTAATTAGGGCTTGTAGTACTTGTTTTTAATTCCATATCCAGCACAAAAATATTTTAAATTAGATTCTGAAAAATATTATAGTGTTATACATATTCAGGAGCCCCGAAGGGAGGTCATGAGAGTTTTCCTCATTTGGCAAGCTCGAAATGACAAGTCGGCAAATTCAGGAACAGTATTACTTTTTTTGTGAAGCTGCAATATCTTCCTGTTTTTACATAATTTTGTTGCCTTTGAAAATAAGAAGACCCGATTTATAAAACTCAATTCGGCTGTTGTCAAATGACCATCATGCTTTAAATTGTGATAGATGCAATATTCTATGATATGTCATACAGTCAATACGCTTTAATCTGTATATATGTTAACAACAATAATTTAAAAATCATGAAATCAATTGTTTTGACTATTCAAAATACACTCCCGCTGTTATTTATCTAAGTTCCAATATTTGTCAATGATTTTTTTAGTAACACCCATTGTCTTTTCTCATAGTAATAGTATAAGGTCTGTGTGTATGCAAACAATGGAAAACAAAAGTAAAAGCGTTGTCTGCCGAGCATTGCCAAGTCAACGATTACGATACGTGCCGATTGAAACACTAATTTTCGATTGGCTGATTTGGATCGGAATAAAGGCGTGGCTTAATATTTTTCAGTACGTTCGTAAACATGCCGAATGTTAACGTACGTTCGGAATATTTGGGCAGAGACTACGCAGTTACCGCACGTACGGTTATCAGCATACGTTATTAGAGTTCGTTACGATGCGTGCGTACGTTGACGGCATGATTAACGTACGTAAATTTACGTATGGGCAGAGACTAGACCCCTAGCGGGTCTCGCTACATACGTTAAAATGACGTCACGGGTTGGTTTTGAATGCGGAGAATTTTTCCGTATTGGGCAGAGACTAGACCCCCAGGTGGTTTTTAGAGCAGAAAAGCAGCGCGGAATCGATGGCGGTTTTCCAGAGCGCCATCTGCAAGTGAATTCTACAGTGCGTCCCAAAAGTTTATATACAACCACGTTTTTGACACCACAAGCTAATTAAACGAATAAGCGAGACGAAATTATTTATGCAAATATTTAATGACTTCAAAAAATTATTAAAACACTTAAGCAACTCTTACTGATCATATATTTAATTTTAAAAAATATAAACGAAAAACTGCTGTCCCAAAAGTATGTAAACAATTGTTATTAAAAGCTAATTTAAGTATTGGTATTCAAAATTTGCATATAACAAGGTCATTTACTTGTGACGCACAAGTTTTCCGAGATAAAAACAAACACGTGCTTCTGTTTCTGAAGATTGGTCAAGATGCCCCGCTATGTGCAGTTTTCTAAAACAGAAATTTTGAAAACCTATCGTTTGAAAGCTCATGGTTGGAAAGTAGTGGACATTGCACGTAAATTTGGACGCAGTAGGGCTGGTATTTATCAAATCTTGTCAAAAGGTAATAGTTTTGAAGCAAAATTTCGTTCTGGATGACCAAAGAAAACAACTAAGCGGCAAGACAGAGAGATTTTGAAATTAATTTCGACCCATAATCTGTCAACACGGTCCGTTTGTAAAAGGGTAAACTTTTCAGTGTCAAAATCAACAGTACATCGATGGCTACAGGCAAATGTATTTCTTGAATATCGCAAATTACGTCGTTCGTCGAGGTTAACAAGTCGGCATAAAAACGCTCGTGTTCAGTGGGCTCGTAGTCATATGAATTGGACAAATGAATGGTTAAGTGTTATTTTTAGTGATGAAAAAAAGTTCAATTTAGGTGGCCCGGATGGTTGGGCACATTACTAGTACGATATTGCAAAGAACCCCGAACCTTTTTCAGCAGGCAACAAGGAGAAGGTTCACTCATGGTGTGGGGAGCATTTTTTTTTTCAATAGAACAACCGATATTGCTTTTTTGAAAGGTCGCCAATGCTCCGAAGACTATCAGAGAACTCTTAATGTACCGTTATTGCCATTTGGAAAGTAGCTAGGTAGGGACGAATGTTTATTCCAGCAAAACAATTGCTCCATTAACAACGTTTAATTCAACAATGCAATGTTTTAGACAAAACCAAGTAACTGTTATGGAATGGCCAGCCCAAGACCTGACCTAAACCCAATAGAAAACCTCTGGGCAATACTAGCGAGAGATGTATATGCTAATGGAAGACAGTTTACAACAGTTCAAGATATTAGGCTGCAAATTGAACGTAGTTGGTTTTCATTAAAGCCAGAAGTTCTTCAAAATCTTGTTTTAAGTATATGCCTGATCGTGTTTTTGAAGTTATTAGAAAAGACGGCTTAAAAATTTGAATGTTAAAATTAATATAATGAGCTGTCTATAAATTTTTGGGACAGTAAAATTTGAGTTTTAATTATTATCACAAAATCTGTGATTGTATAATTAAATTAATTAAAAATATTATTATTGTATGGATATTTTTCATGATTCTAAGTTGTGTTGAAATCGTTGTTTCTTTTTTTCTCTCGTAAAACTTGGAAACCTTGTTGTCTCTAAACTTTTGGGACGCACTGTATGCATTCAGCATTTTCTTGTGCTTTCAGCGGGAAAAATGGAGGGCCAAGACGAAGTTATTGCCATGGTTGGACTACACTTGATTAATTTAACAGCTGCATTATCAGAATTATAAAGAAAAAAAAACCGAAAGCAGTTTTTTGGGTGAGGGCGATTCTCACACACACACACACACACACTTTTATCGCAGTTCGTCTTTACGAAGAGCATCATTTGAATCCTAGATGTCAGTTTTTTAAAAAATAATATCTGCTTCAAATTTCGAAACCATTTACCTCAAATACCTTTCAAAACGAAAAAACTTTAAAATAAGATTTCAACGAAATATTTTAATCTAAAAACTTTTTTTCTGATTTTTTGCAAGTTTGGGGGCATTGGTTGTATTTATAACCGAACAGCCTCGAATATTTCTATGCTTTCTGTAAGAGTTAAATTGAGAAACTAAAATATTTTCTATTTTCCAAAAAGGTGTGTTTTTTTTTCATTGATTTTTTTCAAGCGTTAAAAGGATGTGATTTTCAAATTATTTTTTTAGAAGTTTGGACCCATATTTTATAACGTCCATATTGGGCCATTTATGTATTCTTTAAGAGCTAAAATGAGAAAGTGATCTATTACCAATATACCAATTTTGATTGAAGTATTGGTTTTTTGTTTGATTTTTCGCAAGTTCGCGTCTGCTTGAGGATATTTCATAACCATGTAAACAGTCTGGGATCCCTCTTTATGCATTCTGATCGAGTCAAAATTGGCAACTAAAATAATTACAAGGCATCCAATATAGATTTTTTCGATTGACTTTTTTGAACTTCTCTTAGAGCTAAAATTATAAAAAAATGAATGAACTATAAAAAAAGATAGCCCCTCTTCTTCTGACGAGATCATATTCCTAACTGATTAGGCCAAATTTTGCACTAATCGTGGTCCATAATACGATGTCTTTAAAACAACATTTTTAGTCTTTCTGTTTTTTGTCGTACAAACAAGGATAATTTTGTACTTCTGTAAAAACTTCGAGATTGTACTTCGTAGACATGCTTTCAACATCACATACGGGGGCCGCCATTGCTAAAAGCTTCACAATTTGAGTATGAGCTCCTATTGGCAGCTCCACAGCGGAATCCCCGAGCAGCGGCAGAAAAGTTGAAATTTTTCTACTCTCGATTCTGCCCAGCAGAAAGGGAAAAAACCTAGGTCGATTTTCCGCTTATGTGGAGTTCGGGCTTAAGTCACATCGTATACCCTCAAAGTTTCATTTGATGTGCCGAATCTTTGTTAAATTGCCCGCCCCTAATATACCCATGCCTTGACAGATATGATCTCATCGCATAGGACGTTTGCTAAAAATAAAATTAAAGTTGATTCCGCAGTTCTTTTTATAGCTAATATCTTTAAGTGTTGAATTACTGCAGTTTGAGTCAACCTTCCGTATTAGAAAAGGGTGCTGTGCGAGCTGTTAACGGGATACGATGGTGAAAGTGGTATTGGTAGGTAGTAGTATATTTGCCATTTTCAGTAGTAGCAATGACATGGCGCGGCGAACATGGTCTGGTCATGTATATCATGGAGGAGTATATTCGTAAGGGTGGTTTTTGATTTATTCTCAAAATTTCGCATTCGGTTCCAATTTGACAGACATGATCCTGTTCCAGGTAGAAAAATTTCATGTGTGGTATCGAATCTTGTCAGAGCCATAGGTACAAAAACGCCTGGCCTAGCTAAGACAGTTACAACGCTGAAAAAATGTGGCACATTTGAGAACTTCCATCCAAGAATCTTGAAATCATTTAGAACTTAAACATGCAGCCGCCTAGCGATTTTCTGATATAAATGTAGGAAAAATCCTGAACAGTAATCTTTTCAAGGTGAAGTCTTTCTTGCCGAATAGGATCATGCTGGACGAATTAATACCGAATGCGAGATTCTTGCTGAATAGTAATAAACAAAAAAATGCAATTGCGAAATATAGTCCTCCATTACACATGACGTTGTTTACAGCACCTTGCCATTGCTACTACAGCAAAAGGCACATACTGCGATCTATCGATACCACTTCCACCACCTCTTCCCCACTATACCTACACTAGGTGGCCAAAAGTATCCGGACACTTTCAAAAATTCACATTTTTACATATAGCTCGAGAAATAAGTGATCAATTGTTCTTTAACTTTAGTCATACAAAATATAGGCTTCACCGAACATTTCCAAGTTGAAATTAAATTACCCTTGCATTTGGGGGACGACAATAAGGGGGTTGAAAGAAAAACCGCTTTTTGACCATAACTCTTCGAAAATAGCTCGGAAAAAGCTATCAATTTCAGTAATTAATTAGCATACTATGTATAATTACTGTACAAATTTTTATGAACGTACCACTCTTACTTCTGAAGATATGAAACATTTTGAAAAAACGGCAATTTTATTTGAAGGGTTTTTGCTCATAACACGCAGAGTTTTTGATCAAACCTTATCACAACTTCAGGAAAGATGACAAAATACAAGAGAAAGAACATACTAAAGCGGTAAATAAAAATATTAAAAATTCGATGAGATATGAACGTTAAAAGGAAATAATTTTTCACGGCGCATGCGCGAACGACAGAAATTTATAACTACAAAAATATTGTAGCCTGATTTATACTGCATCTTATAAAAAAAGTTCCAGTTGAATATCATGAAAAATGAAAAAGATATCAGCGATCTAGTGAGCTGTATTTCATTCATTTCGCAGACAATACATAAATAGTGAGGGTCTGTCCACAAAGAGCTATTTTTAAATTAAAGGTTATTGCGTCGTCTTTCAAAACTAACGTTTCAGAGGGTGTCTGGATACTTTTGGAAACGTACGTATAAGGTCTTTTTGGCCGAACAGACGAAATGTGACTTCTATGCCGAATATAAATTTTCAAACTGTATACAATTTAACATTGAAAAAAAATGATCGATTGTCACCACACTATTTGTGGACAACCCCTCACTATTTATGTATTGTCTGCGAAATGAATGAAATACAGCTCACTAGATCGCTGATATCTTTTTCATTTTTCATGATATTCAACTGGAACTTCTTTTATAAGATGCAGTATAAATCAGGCTACAATATTTTTGTAGTTATAAATTTCTGTCGTTCGCGCATGCGCCGTGAAAAATTATTTCCTTTTAACGTTCATATCTCATCGAATTTTTAATATTTTTATTTACCGCTTTAGTATGTTCTTTCTCTTGTATTTTTTCATCTTTCCTGAAGTTGTGATAAGGTTTGATCAAAAACTCTGCGTGTTATGAGCAAAAACCCTTCAAATAAAATTGCCGTTTTTTCAAAAATGTTTCATATCTTCAGAAGTAAGAGTGGTACGTTCATAAAAATTTGTACAGTAATTATACATAGTATGCTAATTAATTACTGAAATTGATAGCTTATTCCGAGCTATTTTCGAAGAGTTATGGTCAAAAAGCGGTTTTTCTTTCAACCCCCTTATTGTCGTCCCCCAAATGCAAGGGTAATTTAATTTCAACTTGGAAATGTTCGGTGAAGTCTATATTTTGTATGACTAAAGTTAAAGAACAATTGATCACTTATTTCTCGAGCTATATGTAAGAATATAAATTTTTGAAAGTGTCCGGATACTTTTGGCCACCTAGTGTATCACAGCCTCCTTTTCAAATACCAGTTTATGTCGGACCCTGTATGTCTTTTAATAGGAGGATTCTCGCGATTGAATTTTCTCAAGGCAATTCAGTAGGATTTTGCGAGTTTGGCTTATTTTTTACTTTTACATGTAGTAATTTATGTAACGCATAAAACTTGAAGAAAATTTCTCTATGTATAAATTATCCTACGTATTTTATCCATCCTATTAAAAACCTATGTACTATTATTAAAAGTTAATCCTCTATTGAAACATATCTAGCAATTAACACTGCAGAATATTAAAATTTTGGGGCGATAAATAGTAATCAATCAACTTTAGCCAAATCATTTTCCACGTGAACTAATATTTATTCTTATTCCTGAATTTTGCAACATCAACAGTTACTGTCTGTTTGCGTTTTGTGCGCCTGGCAGCCACGAACGCTTCCATCTGAAAAAGAGGAGATAGGTTTAGGATGCGCACTTGCCGATGCCTCCAGCTTTTGTTCGCTTGCTTTTTCCTCGTTGCATTTCCCCCCTATTTCGCGAAAGTCAGAAGAGACTTGGCGCGTGCGCAGATGCTTCGGAGGTCGCACGAAAAATTTTTAGACAATAACTGAGTTGTATAATACCAAAAAATACTCAGAAATGGAAAATAAACCAACGAAGAAAAGTGCTAATTTTTTTTTTCTCTTTGGTACGTCTTATTATTTTTCAAAGAAAGAAAAAATAAATAAGAATTTACAATTTTTAATCCTTCAAAAATGAATTTTCCCCTGACAAACTAAAAGCAACCAGCATACCTAAATTTAAACTAAAATATTTTCTTCGATCAGTAAAAAAATTCATGAGAATATTAATGTTTTACTTGAATTAACTTTTGTTTTGTTGAAGCATTACACATGTTGTAATTTGGTACTTGTAGTTTGCATAAACAAAATTAAAACACATAGTCATGAAAAATATTGTAACATTTTATTCATACAAATTTACAGCAAAAATGCTGGGAATGTAAACACAGATGGCACATTTAACATTGCAAAACAATGTACAGACAAATGTTGTTTCTGAATGTGGCATCATTATTAAGTTATAAAAATGTATGCATTACATGCCTGCATTTTAATCACAATATTGTGGTTTATGAGGAAAAAAACAGTTGTGAACACACACATGCGATGACTTAGAGTTTTCAGGAACAACAGATTTACCACTGATGTAAATTATATAAGACTGTGTGAAGGTAGATCATTATACCATTGTATCACACCTGAAAATACATTAGTGAAAAAAAAGAGGGAAACTGCAATTAGGCAGAAACTTTAAAGAATAAAATTAAATAAATATCATTACATGACTGATTTTGTTTTTCAAAAGCAGTCATAATAAAAATACAGCTTAAATAACGAAAAATAGTTTTATCTCACTTGTACCAGCTGTTATTAAACAAGTCTAAAATAAATATTTGAACAGAGGCAACTTCTTAAACTTTCCTTAAGATATGCCAAGCAGTTTTCCTCTTTTTAAAATCAAAGGAAAAAGATAAGAGAAATGGCACCTTTGAAATAGTTTTGTTTGTAAATTTAAGTTCACAAATGCTGTACAATTTTGTTTGTTTATACAATTTAGTACAACAGGTAACAATGTGATGTAAAGCAGAACTGACACGAACTGACTAGCTTGTAAACATGAGGTATCAAAACTACTTTAGAGAACAAACAGAAATATACATGAAAAAAGGCAAAAACAATTTAAACCTAATTTTGATCTCAAAGTTGTGAAATTTTAAATTGTGAAAAACTTTTAATTCCCACATTGTTCATTTTCAAATTCAGTTAGTTTCGAAAGAAGCTGCACAATTCAAAACATATACTCTGCTTTATATTATAATTTTGTTAAATTTTTAGAGGGTATATGGAAAAGTGAAAACACGAGAATGGAGATAATTTTACAGAACAAAGTAGTGTATAAATATGAAAACATTTTATACAATTATATACAAGTGATAGAAATTTACAAAGCAAATTTACAAAGTTAAGGATTTTAAGTAAATTATGGGCTTTAAAAAATTTGGCTAGCATCATTCCTTTTTCCAACAGCATTACTTTTCCTTCAAACTTCTATTACACAGCCTCTGAGTAAAGTTCTTGGAAAGAGCCCAATAAATACTCTTCTGTACAAAATGACTTAAGGTAAACCAATTTTAATTTATACATAATCTTCATCGGTTTGGGAATGTCCTGGACCTGACGAGTTCACATTGTCAGGGAGTTGTTCAATATCTTTGAACACTCCAACTAAATTCTCAAAATTCGGTCCCCAATTTAACAGACAGTCCCAACCTAACATGGAGTTGTTTGTTGGCTTATATGGCGGTGGATTTGATGATTCGTCGTCAGATGCAACAAGTGTACTAAATGAGCCCCGAAAAGAGTCAAAGCCATCATAGTTTTTGGCATAGTCTTCATCATTTTCATTATCTTCTTCAGCAAGCTTAGAGAATATCATATTCCTTGGACCGAACTCTCTGTGCACTTTGTCATAGTTGTCATATTCAAATTCAGAGCAAGTAAATGAATCATTTCCACTCTCATCAGTAGAGGAATCTTGAGCCTCTAAGAGTTCAGTGTTAGATTCTAATAATTCTGCTAGTTTGTGCTTCTCAGCATTATCTTCGCTTGATGATGAAACCGCGTCTAATGTACTTACAAGACTCAGATTTCTTGGTCTTGAATTCAACCTCTTAATTTCTTCTGTAGTAAGACCTAGTGTAATGCTATTGTCTCTAGATTTAAGCTTGCTAACATTCTGTGGTCCAGACTGCATGCTGCTGGTACTGTGGCTGAGATTACTGACAGGACTATTTAAGCTGCGATCTGAATTAGTCATAGGATCTTGGAACTGCTTTGCTCCAACTCCTTTGGCACCAAGTAATGCTTTTTGCAGTGGTTTTCCACTGATATCGTGTAATGTTAAGATTCTTGGTGCCTGATTTGAAAGCTCGCTAGACGGAGGTGTCAGCCTTGCTAAAGGTGTGTTCTTCATTTGAATAGATGAGGGTCCATTTTCACGAGAAAGAGGTTCATGCAAAATGTTTCTGGGGCTTTCTCTATTTGATTCAAAGTTATGAGGACTATGCCTGTGATTATGATGCTTGTGATAACTAGGAACATTTGTTTGAGTTTTATATGGTTTATTATAATTCTTATAATTACCATCACGATCACGAAATTCTTTGTAATGCATAATGACATCTATGTCTGACGGAGCTATACTGCTTGCATTCTCGAAGTCGTAAAGTTCTGGGGGATCCGGTTTGTCTCCGCCCCCGATCATATAATTGTCACATTTGTCTTCATTATGTGGGGCATGTGTTGGAGGATCCTCCATTTTGTCAATTTTATGTATTTCCCGTTCTATGATATCAGGTCGGGATGGCTCTGTGAGTAATTCTCGGTCCTTCTTCTTAGCAGGCAAAACTCCAAGGTCTTCTGGTAGTGTTCTTATGACATCATTACCTGTTGTCTCAGCATATACCGAACAATCATGTGTTCTGTGTGGATCAGTTGAATTTGTAAGAAAAACATTTCCATTTTCCTTCACTGAATGTGATGTGCACTTGTCTCGTTTTAACTTTCGTCGCCTGAACAGTAAAAAGCTGATTAAAATAACAACCAATAAAATAACAAAGAAGACGATCACTAAAATGACACCAATGCTCAAAGGATCTGTTGCAACGTTGTCGATTCCAATCGCTTCACTTTGGCATGTATGAGCATTACCATGTTGATAGAGTTTAAAATAACTGCTAGAATTTTCTTGCTGAATTTCATTATTGATTGCAATTAGCTTTACACATCCAGCAATATCTGTAATGTAAAAATATAATTTTAGATTTTGTAAAAAAACACCCAAGACAGATAAGTTCAAAACAAAACCATTAAGCGTTAAATATTGAAAATAGTTATTTAATTAAATGTAGTGTAATTTTTACAGTTTATAACCATATGCGGCAATTCAAACTGTACAGAAAATTAAAAATTATGTATTGTAGTTTACGTTTCCATTAGCTGTGGAATTTTTTTTTTTCTTGTTGCCTAAATGCAAGAGCCCAAAACTCATTTTTCTTTGAATTAATCTCAACATTATCTTTATACAGTAACGCCTCAATAAGTAGTCATTCAGATTAAGTCGCTGATTTTTTTGGGTCCTAACAAGGTCTCCTGTGCAATATTGTAACCTTCCTTTACTCTTCACCATATTAAGTATACTGCAGAAAACTCGCCACCCATTAGGCCAAATAAGCCAAAAGCATTTTTTTTTTTAATTTTAAATGTCATTATATTGTCCATTCAGTCACATTTGACAGTTTTCGACCACACTTGGCACTTGAGCAAAATACCTGTTACTTTCCTATTGTTGTTAAGCATTTCCTAGAATCTAGTCGCTAATCATTCAATGCAAACATCTAGCTGCAACTCAGTCGAGATAGACATTTTAACTGACCACTTTCTGGCCCTACTTCATTTCATAGCAAGAATCACTGTTATGAGGACTATTTTCTCTCTTGCCACTTTGTAATTTGATTTTGTTTTTAACGGGATAAGGAAACTAAAAATTCGTTACCGTTTGTCATTCTCGTCGTCTTTCAAAGAAAACAAAAACAGAGTTGACATTTTAAAAAGTCGAATGTTTCGAAAACAATGTTTACCAAAGAACATCCATAAAAATATGGAAACAAGGGAAATAAAAATAGTTTACATAAATTGGGGAAACAAGTAATAACATGAAAAATAAGCGAAGTTTTATAAAAATGCTATTTCCTTTTAAGAAATAAAAGAACAAAAATAAACAGAGCTAAAAACCAAAACATTAAAATGGGTTTTATGAATAGATGGAAACGTGAGATTGTCAGTTTCCTCATTAATGACATCTGAGGGAATAATCAGATTAAGGCAAGACATTTTTGTTCCAAACATCTTAAAAATTCGGTAACCTTTCCATAAAACCTTTCATAATATTTACCATAAGTACCAAATTTAGATTTTGTAATTTAGACTTACTCTTAAAATAAACTTTGAGATCATGAAATGTTAAAACTAATTTGTGCGACTTCGAATGATTCCCCTCCCTTTTTTTTCTGACCTATCAATATGATGATTATTGATGATGAGGGACAAATTAATTTAAACACGTAAAATTGTAGGGGAATTTTACACTTGGAAGAAAGTAGAGCAATTTGACCCAGAAACCAATCACCATTTTTGAGGTGGAAATATATCAGTCTAATATATAAAAGTCTTAGGGATTTTTAATCAGTGAATTCAGTAAAATCATTGACCTAAGGTGTGAAAAAATATAGAAATGGATTTTGAAGCTTTTTGAGAAGAGAACTGCAAGTTAATCATAGTATAAAAATACTGGCAATATTTCAAAAAAAAAAAAAAAAAGCATAGAGAATTTACCATGCAACTGCCCTTCTCCAGCCAGAAGTTCCCACTGTCCTCCAATCATAATTGAAGCAATGTATGGATCTAAGAAATCATGTAGCTTTTGCTTGGAGTTAACAGGCTGCCATGCGTTATCTACGCTTATGTTAAGCTCTGGATATTTTCCTTCAGTGTACATGAGGATTACTTTATGCCATTGTCCATTATTGATTTTTGGGAATTCCAACTCTTCCATCACTGGTTCCGAGGATTTCACTTTGGAATAGTACACCAATTTCCCTTTGATTAGCTGAAATATAATAGAAAATATTAAGTAAATTGAATAACGCGAATTTTTCACTAAGTTAAAACCAATTAGCATTGGAAAATAGATTTTTAAAATTCTGAGACCATTAATAATCTGTGAATGACATACAATGAATACATAATCAAAAATAATGTTCGTTGTGACTCAGCTGTTGTCAAAGAAAAAAAGGTGGGATGAAGAAATACTCATTATAATTAAAATTATAATTAAAATGACGGGGTGCCGTTCATCCTCCTCCACATTCCTCCTTATTGGTTGTGCCCTCATAGGAGAGAAATTGTGTATGCACAAGGGAAAAACGTTTTTGATATTATTTAAAATAATATTTTTAAAAAATGACGTGAAATTCCTGATAACTCTTCGTGATGTGTCTTGAGACTTATTGCTTTCAAATTGAAATACTAATTTAAAATAAGAAAATACAGTAGCAACGGTAAGAAAGACTCTCGGAAATTCAATTAGATAAAGACCAGATCTTTTCAAAAACCCGAAAGTTAAGTCAAGTCACCACAAAATTTGAAAAAGATATTCTGCTTAAACGAATAGTTTTAATCAAGTAATAAATGAAAAAAAAGTGCTGAAAAGCAAAACCCCCTTTTCGTTCTTGTAATTTTTAATATGTGTATATGCTATAATAATCATACTTTTCATGAAGCTAAAATAATTCAAAAAGTAATTATAGCGAACTTGTATTTGTAGAAGTAGAGCAGAAACAGTCTGGCTTTCAGGAAGTTTTAAAGAGGATAATACAAAACGTTTAAAACCTTATAGCTGCATGAAGTCTGAGATAAAAAAAATTTTGGTTATACATATACTGATATACTTGTTTGTACAGTAGATAATGATCTCAGAAAAGTAATGTTATGTTCATCAGAAATGAATTGGTGGTATAAGTTCTCATTATAAAGAGTTGGATATCGAAAATTTTCTGATTCATTATTAGCATCAAAATTGATATAAAGAAATCTTCAGCATCAATGATGAAGTACAGCTAAAACAAAAACTACTATAGAAGGCATATTACATTCTATCCTTGAAAATTTCCTTTCTTATAAAACTTTGTTACTATAAGCTTTTGGCTTACACATACACAAAATATCATACATACTCAGATCTAAATATTACCGGGGAAGAAAGAGGGATACTTCTTATCTCTCAGAGTTTCAAAATTTCCAAAGGAAAGGAGAACTCAGTATGTGCTGTTCATTGGTTACTGTGAACTACATTAAGAGTGTTTTTGCGTTTAATAGCTAAACTACTTAGTATTTTAATGAACTTGCGTGACAGAGGCTTGATTTTCATTTTAGTAATTTAAATCATAACAGCACATATTCTATTCTCTATACTAATCGTACGATTATTATTGTATTTTTCCCCCCATGAAATAACAATTTAGTAAAAGTTAAGCATAACATCTGGTGAATCATACATCGCGTAAACTTTAACTCTGTATGTTACGTCTAGTTCTATCAAAAAACCCATTAATAACTCCTTAAAAAAAGATTTATACATAGATATTAATTAGGAAAAGAAGAATGTCTGTGTGGAAATAGTAATAAAATTAGATAATGAATCAAACAACTGTCACACAGCTACTTTATTTTGATGAATTTAGTATAAGAAGTTCAATTAGCAGTTGATGTTAAATCAAGACATGATGGGAGTTGAATCTGAACAGGCCGTCATTTAGGGGGGGCAGGGGGGGTCAATTGCCCTCCCCTGACTTTGAGAAATCAATGTATTTACCTATAAGATGGCGTGGCTTTTTATGTTTTCCGATGAAATTGCATTGTGTTTGGACCCTTTGCCCCCCCCCCCCCCTGGAAAAACTTGAAATGACATCCCTGAATCTGAATTTAACTCTAAGTAATGGCCAATGTCACTACATAAAGATTCTACCTTTTTATATTCATTACAGTAAGGACTGTATCAATATTCTGATTAAGATTCTAATTTTCCATAAATTACTCTAAAAATTGTCTCTTTTTTTTTTTTTTTTGCAAACGTTAGTATGGCACGAAGATGATGTTAGTCACGACTTTATAATTGACGTTGTGCGTTGCATACAAAAAATGTTGCACCACATTTACCTGCAAAATAGTCCTTTCATCATCATTCCCCGAGTACACAATTATGCCATTCATAGATGTTGTCCTCAAATGGAATGAAAGAATTTGCGGAGAAGCACTTTCCTTCACATCAATCAGCAACTGAATTCGTCTATGTTTCTCCTCTGGAACCAGTTCAATGTAGGTTCCAATTCCAATACTGTAAGGTCTTTCAGCTGTAGGCGAAAATAAAATTTGTACTGAATGAATGATTTTTTTCAAAATCAAGCAAGATAAAATATGAAATCTGAAACTATTACCTGGTGTAAAATTTGTACGCATAATTTTTATAATTATCATTCTTATGCTTGTTTCTTAAAAGTGTTTACTTTTTATTACAGTAACTAACCAAAATAAATACAGCGTGGTTATAAATTAACATGAGGTGTTTGGGGTCCTCTAGCGATTAAAGTTATGGGGGAAATATTGCCAAATTTCATGGGCACACATATTAGACCATGGGATTTCAAATTCTGTAAAAAAAAAAAAAAAAGTTCAAAAAATGGCCACCAGGGGAAAGTTTGGCGCTGTAAAAGTATTTTTCCAATTGTCGAAGAATTAAATGCTACTGACAAAATATGCATCTATTTTCTTTGCAAAAATGGCTCTTTTATCACAAATGTAGTTCAATGCGATTACCATTGTGAAGTTGCAAGAACAGGATACGATGCACAGCATTTTCCACGGCAACTCGTAACATACCAGAATTGATTTCTCTGACTTTTTAAGTTACACCATCTTTCAAACTTGCTATATCAGAAATATGTCTTTGATACACAACACTTTTCAGCTATCCTTATAACCTAAAATCACATGGATTGAGATCGGGCGACCTTGGAGGCCATACCAGAAATTCTACGGCGATCATATTAAACTTCATTTGAAGATAACAATTTTTTCTTTGCGAAATTACTTCGTGCAGCATTTTTTAAAATTTAACTTCACGATATTCATAGTAATGCACTGTTACAGCGCCAAATTTCCCCCTGGTGGTGATTTTTAAACTAATTTTTTTTATTTCAGAAATCAAAATCCCATGGTGTAATATGTACGCTCATGAAATTTTGACAATATTTGGTCCAGCTAGATGGCTCCAAACACCTCACGTTAATTTATAACCACCCTGTAATTCAATTCCTGCCAAAACGATCATACTATGTTTCATTTAGATTTCCTTACTTATAAAGAGAATTATTATAATATTTTACACACCTTCTGTACAAGAAGTAGCTGCCACTCCAAAGTCACAATGGCAAGATGTAGTAAACCAATTATCGATGCAAGATGCTCTTTCTCCACATGTAGATGTAACACATGCACCTTCTTTCCTATTACAAGTGGGACTTATGTGTGCTGACTTTATTGGGGTGGCCATATCAATATGTCTTCCATTCACAGATAAACCTCTTAGACAGCCTACAAAATCATGAGAAGAGACTTGCCCTGGTCTTTCTAAAAGAGGATCTATAGTTGCTATTCCACCAATGTAGAGAAGATTCCCATTAAAGTTCAAAGTCCTAAAGAGAAAATATTAATTAGTGCAAGTCTGATTTTTTCTCTTCTTTTTACATGTATGCCACATTTTCAATGTATTCTTACCCAGTATTTCCAGTAGCTGACATTGAACAGGTTGAGTTTCCTAACAAGCAATCTTCGCACATGTCTCCATTTTCATTACAATTAACGACAGATACTGAAGCGACCTGTAAAAGCAATTGGCATCGAATTAAATTTTAAAACTTTTAGACAAAAACACAATTTTGAGTTTTTTTTTTCTAAAGCTTGTATTCTTGATGCGTATTTACGTACAGAAAAATTAGCACACATTGCAAATTTTAATTTACTTTAAAATATTCACAAGGCATGTACCCGCACAGTGCATGAAAGTAAGCAACAACATGGTAAATGCTTAGAATAAACTAAATATAAATGGTGATTTCAAGCTACTGAAAAAATATAATTTTAACTGCAACAATCGTTTGCACAGAAAAAAATAAAATAATTTTTTACCTTTCCATTACGTATGACAGTTATTTTGTGCCATCTTCCATCTGATACAACAATCTTTGGAGAAATTCTGGTAATTGCTGTTCTGGAACCTCCAAAAGATAAAGTGGGAGTAGAATTAACAATTTCAAGAGCTAAGAAATCTGATCGCCCACCACTGTGAGATCCGTAGTTATAAACCAAAAGGGCATTAGCATTATTTGTTGCGAAAACAATTGATATGTCATTAGTTGTAGGTTGAAGTGGAGTGAAAGCCATGTATGAATACTGCAAAAACCCATAAGAAGATTTCTCACAATGCCGTCCAAAGTATGAAGAAGTACATAAGCAATGATATCCTGTAAAAGAATGAATACAATATATATTTTAAATCTTTAAAACATATGCAGTAACATTTTATAAACAATTTTTTGCACTAAGAGCTTTCTTACAAAGGTAATGGAAAAGTCGACAAAATCTGGCTTGTTTTCTCCCTACGAAATATCTTTGCGTTCCTCTTTAACCCTAGCCCTCCCGCCAAAAAATCATTGCTATTAAGACCCCCCAAAACACACACTATCTCTGCCTGCAACTTTCCTTACATCGGGAAAGCAGGCTCATTGAAAGTAAATGTTAAAACCTAATTTTGGTCGATGTAAACGAGCCCTCAATTAAAAAATAATTTACACGCGACTTGCAAAACGAGCAATAATTTTGGAATCGCAAAAATGCCTGAAATATACTCTGTACATGTAGAACTACAGCAGTTTCTATTAAGTTTAATTCACCACTTATTTACCTTTCTGACAAAAGCATGCAGATTAAAATACATACTTAAAAGGCCAATAAAATGTATTTCATACTTGACAGTCCTGTCAAATTCATAAATGAGACAGCTTCTAAGAACCCATTGATATACTCAAAGATGTACTGAATGTCTAAACTTGAAATTATATGTATTTTCTGTGAAATAACATGTTCGAAAAATCATACTTCAATAGCACTTAGGAACGGGATAATGCATTGGTATAGAAAATATTAATAGTTATAAAACAATAGTCAACATACATCAAAAACACATGGGAAATTTGAGCTTGCTTCACCTTATTAGAGGAGCTACAAAATACATTACAAGCTGAACTATTTTTCCAGTGTTTGAAAAATAGTTAAAATTACTGTCAACGTTTCTTTAATCACATAATGTGCACCATCAATCTGAATTTAGTGATATTGTAATTTGTACTTACTGGCATTTATTTCAGACCTATTCTCTTAATGCTTTGGATTGTTCACTGTGTAAAACCTAAATGTTCTTCAAGTAAAACAAAGTCACGCTAGGCAAAGCAAGTACCATATGCAATTTTTCCTGTTTACCTGTGTTTGATATTTCATGTGAAGAATAATATTTTCACAAATTGGCCTCAAAAATCTCTGGTACGATTTTAATAAGCTCATTTTTACTGAGATGACATATGGCATGCTTTATTTATTTTTTTTGATAAATATTTGTTTGAATTTGAAATTTCTTGGATCGTCACAGTTATTAATTCAAAATTAATATGCAGAATGATCAAAATTTTGCTGAATTTTGTGCTTGAACTGTTTAAGTATGACATATTCAGGAAACGTAAAATATGCACGTTGTACGATTAAAATTTACTAATTTGTTTCATAATTTTTAGTAATAGGAAAACCTTTTAAAAAAATTGTGAACATATGAATTTATAGATATTCCACATAAATTTAGTCATTTTTCCAGTTATTAAAATCACTTTTCGGTTCAGTTTTAAAGAAAACTAAATATTTTTAAATTAAACATTTGATAATAAGAAGTATGCAATGGAAAGCATTTATATAGAATCGGAAATATGTTGGAAATTCTCAGCATAATCATTATGGAAAAAAAAAGGAAGGGAAATATTTTTAATATAAATTTTATTTTCAACTGGAAGGGAGCGTATTTTTTAATGAGTACTTGGAGTTTTATTAAATAACTCACATTTTGCGGAATTTTTTAACAACATGTGTAGATAACAGCTTTTCAATGTGAATAAAGCTGGAAGTTAATCATATTCTAAATTGAAAGTCCGGAAGATTTTCAATGAAAGAAAGGAACAAAATTAAGAAAGCATATATGAAATTTCTTATCAATTTGGATTTTTTCTTCCACAAAAATACATTCGATTCGACAGTTTCATAAAATGATTTTTCTAGGGAAGATACTAAGATGAACGAATTAATCTTCAAATATAAATTCAGTTTCTACTAGGAATGCACCGATAAGCAAATTGTCCGATTACCGATTAATCGGTTTTTGATATTCGGCCGATTGATCAGCTGAGCCGATTATTGATAAGGATGATTGTTTTTAATACTACCAATTTTACCATCACTGTTTTTTTCTCTCTTATACAATTCCGAGTTTAGAAATAGTAAGTACTAATTTATTTCTGAAAAGATTTTTTTTTTTCATTTTCCCAATTTTCACAAAATAATTCCAATATTTAATCAAATTTCTTAGAACCAATTTTCATATTACTGTCAATAATATTACCTTAACCCATTGTTATTTGGACATAAAAATTAGAAAAAAAGGGGGGAGGGGGAGTCTGTGGTGAGCACTCTAATTTAGGAGTAATTTAAATTTTTTAATAATTAGTAGAAATTTAACTAAAGACTTTTATTCTTTGTGAAAATTAGAGGTTATCTAAAAGCACTATACTAAGGAGAAAAACTGTCGCCACATGAAAAATAATGCAACTTTGTCTATGTATATTTATTCAAAGTAGGAGAAATTTATTAAAAACTTTACATCAACTGTGAGGATTATCATTATTAATGAAGGTATACTTTGAAGAATAATATTTTAAAAATATTTTTGGCCGATTAATCGGCCCGATTTTGTCGATTATTAATAGTCGGCAAAGTGGCCAATTAATCGGAACTGCAGATTAATTGGTGCATCCCTAGTTTCTACCCCTCTCTCTCTCCCTTTTAATCAGAATTATATATATACATATTTTTTTTCACTTACCTAAATTTTCACTCAAACATGTACCGCCATTCAAGCAACGATTTGGCCGACAAGCATCAGCAGTTTGCTCACAAACTAAGCCTTTAAATCCTGGACGGCATAAGCAGAAAAATCCACCATTGGGAGCTTCTTGGCACGTACCTCCATTTTTGCATGGAGAGCTGGAACAAGATTCTTTCCGTGCGGTCTCACATTTTTCTCCTTGATACGGAGAAGCACAAGTGCAACGGAAGCTGATTCCATCTTGATGACAAGTACCACCAGATAAACAAGGATTTGGCAAGCAAGGATCCTGCTGATATTGGCATACTGAACCAGAGAATCCTCTTGGACATTGGCACAAAAACTGGCGAGCAACAAATGGAGATGTGAAAATCAGTGATGGAGAGTCCACAATGGACAATGTATCTTTCATTTCTAAAAAACTGCTGCATGAGCCTTTGTTTAAGCAAGGTGAAACTTTACAAGGATTAAAACCAATAACAATTTCTTTGTCTTCGACAGATTCCTTTATAAACGGAAGTTTTTCTTTCAGATGAGAAATTACATTATTAGGTGAAATATGAGCATTTTCAGACATTTTCACAGCCAAAGTGATCTCTAAGTGTTCCTCGACGTTGACCAAACTGTAGATAACTGGATGACTAGGCTATAACAAAAAAAAAGATAATTTAGGACATCAGAAATCATCAAAAGAGGTATCATTTAATGTTAATAATGCAGTATAAAGAAGTGGTTCAAAAACAAGCAACCACTTTCATTTTGACACCTACTGATTTAAAGGTTCCCTCAAATAAATAACTTAAGTGCCAGTAACCTTTAAAAACATTCCTGAAAATGATATGATGTTTAAAAAGCAAACCTCAATTTCAGTTTTCTAAAACTATATGATCCCCAAAAAAGGTGAATTAGCAATTTTTCAAGAAGTGGTCTAACTACGGGATATTGGTATAAAAATAATTTATCTCGCAATAAATTAACAAAAAAGACGAAATTTTTGCTTATAAACTTTACTTGGTAATTTCATCTGCCATTATTATTCTTATCATTATTATGAACGTTGTGATCACCAATTGGAAAAATCACATAAGGAGAAATGAAAATTCTGTTTTGGCTCATATGAGTTATAACTGAGTGTAAGTGTCAAAGCAGCAGCTGCCATTTGTTAACTCAACCCCACTTTTTTAAAAGATAATTATTCTACTATATTTTCAATTCTGTTTTGTCAACGTTGAAACTCTTTTCGGTGAGGAATTTCAATTTGTCGTAGAGTTCTTCCAAAATATTGAAAAAGATTAACATTTTGTGTGTTGAAGTTAATTATTCTAGAAAATGAAACTGGTTCCACGTGTTTTCGTAGGAGCAAATGATTTTTGTGTGCTTTCATTTATAAAAATCAAAGCCATGCCTTACGACTTTCCTGAGAATTTTTCCATGACTTTTCTAGGCTAAGCCAAATTTCTAATTCAAATGACAACTATCGCAACACTATGAGGATGTATCCATTATTTTTCTGGTGCAGAGACCCACAATCTCACCTTCCAGTTCTACCCCAAGGAATAGTTTTCTACCCAATTTACATTTATTATTTACCCACAAAATTTAGAAACTAATTCTAGAAACATTGAAATATTTACCAAAGCATAAAGCTTCCACATTGTGACCACATATTGTCTTAATGATTTTCTACATAATGTCTAGGTTAGACATTAACTTCGTACTTTATTTATTTTACTTTTTTATATTTAACTATGCATCCTTGGCTCCAGGCATCCTTAAAAATAGATTGAAAGAGAAAGAATCAACTCCTTTTTGGGCTAAAAACTTATAAGTCCTATTAAGAGATTAACTTTACTCATTATTATCAAGAATCAATAAGTGCATGATCTAAAGACAGGCTACTATTGTCCGTGACGGGCTAGCCTGTTTTTAGACCATCTACAGTAACCAGTGTTTAGACCTCACAGTACTTTAAGTCGATGGTGCTAGCAGCCATTACCAAACAAAATAGTAGTTAAGAACAAATGTCCCATAAGAAGCACATGTCAACTACTTTGTTGTTAGGTAGAGCATTTACTTAACTGTATAGCTTTGAAAGAGAGAACTTTAGTTTGTTTTTCATGTGTTTAAAATGTTTTCAGTACCTCAAAAGTAGGTTTTTCTAATAAAACAGTTCTCAAAAACACACAAGTCAACAGCTAAGGTCATTTCTCAATAGTATTTTGCAACTTCCTGTTCTTCCACTCGGTACCCTTTTTGCGACTGTGGACTACCCTCTTCCTCCATTTTCGGCAGGTAGCCCATTTTCTGACCACTTCTTTTACACAATATCAAAAAAAGGTTGAAATTTTAAAATCAAACTTACCTTAAAAAGGTCATCAAGGTTGCGCTGGAAACTATCAAAGTACATGGAGAGAAAGTTATCAGCTGAAAAATTCCATATTCTGAGAGAAACACTGTTATGGAGAGTAGCATTATCAAAGCTCAAGAATTTCACTTTGACTGTAGATGATACGTTGTCATGCTTTCCATCATTGCCACTAATAGTAAGTGTATAATTTGCAGAATGTTGTATTTTTGTACTATGCAAATCACATCTTGAAGGTAATCGGAATATTGCGGTGTTTCCTTCAATTATTTGACACTGATAATGTCCAACAGTATCCAAATCTTGTGGATGGACATCTGCTATTTTTCCTCCAAGAAAGTTTTTATTGTGCACCCACACTAAAACAGTTAAAGGTCTTGATGTAGAAGGGCTGTCATTCTTATCCAAAATCGTAACAGTTACTGTGTTTTGTGATTTCATCGGGGGTTTACCACTATCTTCAATTTCTATTATAAGCTCTAATTCAGGAATAGCTTCTCTATCCAAACTTTTTGTTGTCTTAATAAATCCAGTATGTGTCTCCACTTCAAAAGAATCTTTATGATCCCCACCAACTAGGTAAAACTTGAAAGGAGCCCCATTTGGAGGTAAATCTTTATCAATAACGCTGAGGGTCATGACACTTGTATGTGGAGGTTCATTCTCCAAGACATAGCCAATGACCTTCTCTGTTTCAAATGTTGGTCCATTATCGTTCACATCATCGAGATATATCTTCACCAAAGTTGATCCAGATTGAGGTGGATTTCCGCTGTCAGTAGCAGTTACTGTCAAGTTGTAAACAGCTTGTGTTTCTCTATCTAAAGTACCAGAGGTATAAATTGCACCTGATTGAGGATCGATGCTAAAAGCTTTGTTTAAGTTGCCACTGAGGATGGAAAAAGAGAACTGATTGTTATTTGGATGTACATCTTTATCTACAGCAGATACTGCCACGACTAATGTTCCAAGTGCTGCTGCCTCACTTACGCGAGCTTCATATATTTCTTTAGAAAACACAGGAGGATCGTTTCCGTCTTGAATCGATATAACAATCTGTGCTTCATCCGTATCATTACCTCGAATGCTTCCTGCATTCTTTGCAAGCACTGTGAGTACAACTCGAGATTGAGATTCTCGGTCAAGAATTCGAGAGACTTTAATGCTTCCTGTTTTTGTATCAATTTGAAAGCCTTTGTTATTGCTACAACCAACTAACAAGAAAAATACTTCACCATCAGCACCACTATCGTCATCAAGAACTTGTAACTGACCGACTGCTGTACCCACACCAGCCGACTCACTGACGGTAAATTGGAACACCGACTGAATGAAGCGTGGGTAATATTCATTTTTACCTATGATATTAATGTTTAAAGAAGTTGAAGAGAAAAGTAATGTACCTGTATTGCTGGCAATCATTTTAATAATATATTTAATCTTTTGCTCATAATCAAACGAAACTCTTGCCGTTAAAACTCCGGTCTTTGAATCGACTTCAAAAAAGCTGTGATCGTCTCCATCCATAATAGAATATTCTATAATGCTATTTCTGATGGAATCTGCATCAAATGCAACAAGTTGTGTGATGAAAGTTCCAGGGGGTTCATTTTCTGCAATAAATACGTCAAAAGAAGTGGAGTTGAATATAGGTGGATTGTCGTTGACATCAGTTACCAACACAGTCAGTGAAGTGGAGGAGTTTTTGCTTCTAAATCCCCTGTCAGCTGCTAAAATATTCAGATGATATGTGGTAACACTTTCGAAATCCAGATGCTTTGCAATAGTGATAGCTCCAGTGCGTTCAGATATTCGAAATTGCTCATCTTGATTTCCAGACAAAATTGAATAGATAACTTCTCCGTTGAAACCTGAAAGAATAGAAAATGTTTTAGCAAAACGAAATTTTGCTTCCAAGAGCAATAATAATATCGCATGATTCAATCGCCTAAAATGAAAAATGCATTTCACTATAATAAACTGAGAAATAAAAAAATACACACACATAACTTAAATACAAGAAGAATAAATGCCGACATTAATACACTTCAATTATTACACGTGTAAGTTGAATATTTCAGAGCTTTGTCTACCAGTTTTATGTTGTTTTATTTAGGCATAGCAGACTTTCAGTTGGAAGTGGGTCTTAAAACGTTAGGTGCCCTGTCGGTCATCGGTCACCGACGTTGAATATTCCATACAGATTGCGTCAGTCATTGCTGACTGACATTGTACATTCCTTTTATTCTGTAGTATCGGTGATTGTCACGAAACTTATCGCTCAGGTCGAGAATTTCATCATTTAAAATAATGCGAAATGAAACTAAAAAAATACATTGCTGGTAATTTTCCCATGGTAACTAATAGGGATGCACCGATTAATCGGCAGTACCGATTAATCGGCCATAATCGGCCACTTTGCCGATTATTAATAATCGGCAAAATCGGGCCGATTGATCGGTCGAAAAAGTATTTTTAAAATATTATTCTTTAAAGTATACCTTCACTGAGAAACTATGATAAATAATTTTATTAACAGTAATAATAATCATCAGAGTTGATATAAGTATTTTAATAAATTAATTTTCCTACTTTGAATAAATATACACATATACAATGTTGCAACATTTTTCATGTGGCAATAGATTTTTCCTTAGCACACTGCTCTTAGATAACCTCTAATTTTCGCAAAGAATAAAAGTCTTGAAATACATTGCTACTAATTATTAAAAATTTTAAATTAAAAGTATTCCTAAATTGGCGTGCTCATCGCAGACCCTCCCCCTTTTGTTTGAATTTGTATGTCCAATTAACATATTTAACAATGAGTTAATGTAACATTATTGACAATAATATGAAAATTGGTTCTAAGAAATTCGATAAAAGATTGAAATTATTTTGTGAAAAATAGGGAAAAGAAAAAAATCTTCTCTCAGAAATAAATTACTCACATTTTTCAACTCGTAATTGTATAAGAGAGAAAAAACAGTGATGGTAAAATTGTTAGTATTAAAAACAATTATCCTTGTCATTAATCGGCCCAGCCGATTAATCAGCCGATTGTCAACAGCCGATTAATCGGTAATCGGTAATCGGCCAATTTGCTTATCGGTGCATCCCTAGTAACTAACATGTTAAACGCACAAAATGATTAAACCCTTTCAGTGGTTTGCTGCAAGATAGCTCTAGCTCTCCAGCTGCTTTCATGTTCATGAAAAAGGATGTTGGAATTAGTTTCTATGGTTTTGGAAGGCTTCTCTTTTGATTTAATCACTCTAATCTGAAAACATTATCTGTCATTTGATCATATGATTGTCACATTACCACATCCAAAGAAGCATGATATACATAATAATAACTTAATCTAAATTCTTGACTAACTCAAAAATTTCTGATTAAACTAAACAACATTTAATTGTGTAAAAGCCGAAAAAAGTTTGAGCTAAATTCTGAGAAACAAGAATATTGCTAAACCATGCATGGTCTAATGTTGCATTTGCTAGGCTGGAATGATCTCAGAGCACATGAAAATGTTCGTAGACGTTGACAATTAAATTATTAAAAATATAAACGAAAATTTGTGACAACCATCTCCCATGTCCCCTACAATAATATGGCAAATAATTGAGTTTGAACGAGAATGTAAAGAAAAAGTTTATTATTAATGCATAGTTAAGATGGAGTAATAAATAGTTACCTTTGTCCTCATCGGTAGCTGTCACAATCACTATCTCTGACAGAAGAGGCTCATTTTCAGGAATAACAACTTGGTAACTCAGAGCTGTAAATGCTGGAGCATGACAATTCTCTTCAGTAATTGCAAACAATACAGTTACATCAGAAGAGCGTGAAGGTACACCTTTGTCAGTAGCTTGAATATTGATCATAAACCATTTGTGCTTCAAACCAACTAAAGGGTTCGATACAGTAACCCATCCTAAAAGAACAAAAAACAGTATGTTATGTTTTATAAGTGAGTGATGGAAAACGTTAATTAATAAAACATGATAAAACAGAAGACTAAATGTTTTTTTTTTTTTTCATTCAAAGTAGAAAGTATTTCTCATACAAAAATTTTCAGTACAGGCGTACGAGGAATGTTAATAAATCTATAACATATGAAGGGGGTATGAAGACTACACAGAGCTAAAGGAAATTCCAGCTGTATTTGCTTGTATATTAGTTATAGTTTACAAAAATATTATAAGTTTTGATACAAAATGTCTTTAAAAGATTAACCTACAAGTTAATACAGTTTGATCTTCAATGTAGAACACTTTTGTTTCAAAAGGTACACTTTGAGTACACCACTAAACTTATGCCTCTTTCCAGTGCGCTGTGTTAAATATGCCATTTGAGAGACAGTGTATTTCTTTGAATAATAAAGAATGTACATTGACTCTAAAATACATCATTTACATTTAACAGATTATCTACATATAATTTATGGATATGCTTTGTCGTCACAGAAAATAAACTGCTTTTCAACATAAGTATAGTAAAAAAAACCCAAGCGCTTACCTGTCTTCTTATGCACAGCGAAGTAATCTGATCCATTTCCACTTGTTCTCAAATATTCAATTTCAGCATTGATTCCCACATCTTCTTTGTCTTCTGCAATGACTTGTAGAACCGAAAGTCCAATTTCTGCACTTTCAGGAACTGGAGAGAAGTAAGAATGCTCTTGAAAAGTGGGAGAATTATTGTTGGAATCGATTACGTTAATTAAAACTGTTACTTCACTATTTAGTGGTGGATTTCCGTGATCTGTGGCAACGACTTGTATAATATGCTTGTTCTCTGGAGAAGATCCTTTTAACGTTCTTTTGTAGTACAAAACTTGTTTACTGAGGATATTTCCGCTGTTTGGATCAATCCTAAACAAGTCTGATGGTCTTTTTAATGAGTAACTAACAAAAGAATCAGGACCCTTTTTATCTCGATCTGTGGCTGAAACTTGCCCAATAAAAGAAACACCTTTCATTAGTTCTGGAATGTTGAACGTGTACTCGGGAAGAGTAAACTCGGGAACGTTATCATTGACATCTTGTATGAGAACAGTTAAAGGGGTCTCAGCTTGCCATGAGCCATCAACAGCTGCAACTTTTAGTAAATATTCGTCTTTGATTTCTCGATCAAGCCATCCAGCAACTGTAACGTTACCAGATACTGGATCAATGTGAAATTTTCCTCCCGGATTTTCCGTAAAACTGTAGTTTGCATTTGCATTTGTATTGATGTCTTTGTCCGATGATGTTACTTGTATTATAAAAGTACCGATAGGAGCATTTTCCGTTACATTAGCGCTGAATAATCTAGTAAACCTCGGAGGATTGTCATTTTTGTCCAAAACCGTTATAGACACGGTAGCAGAACTTGTTTTCTGTGGCGTACCATGGTCAATAGCTTTAATAGTTATTCGATATTGATCTCTTGTCTCTCTATCCAGAATTTCTGTAGTATAAATCTTTCCAGTCTTAGAATCCAAAGAAAATGGTAAATTCAAATCTCCGTCCATTTCTAAGAAATATTCAACGTTTCCGTTAACGCCATAATCTGCATCAAATGCCTGTACCTGTATGATAAATAAAGGGGGCTCCAATTCTTCCTTAACTGTTGCATTATAAATTGATTTTTCAAATTTTGGAGCATTATCATTAACATCGGTCACTAGAATTTCGAGTTTTACTGCACTGGCAAGTGAAGGATTTGCTTTATCAGCGTCACGAGCTTCAACCCATAATTCGTATGATGATATAGTTTCTCTATCTAAACCACCTATAAGCCTAACCTCCCCAGAGTCGGAATTAACAACAAAAGCATTTCCAGAATTGCCACCTGCGATGTAATATTTCACAGCTTCTTTTCCTTTTGCAGAAGTCGCAGACACTTTAGTTACCAAAATATTTTCAGATGATTCTGCAAATTTGAAACTTCTCAAACCAGGGTGGAATCTTGGGAAAAGCTGGTATCTCTGAGTGTACACAGTCACCAAAGTCGTGGACGATAGAGGAGTTTTACCACTGTCGGTGGCATGAATTTCGAGTTGAAAACCTTCCGATTTGTTGACAAGTTTCTGTACTAATTTAACAACTCCGGTATCTTGATTGATTTGAAATTTGTCAGCATCGGTACCAGAGAGATGATAAACCAATCTGCTATTCAAACCTGCATCTCGATCCACAGCTATTGCTCCAAATACGAAGTGACCTGAAATACAAATTACAGAAACATGAGCGCTAAATTTTTTAAGCATAAAAATTTTCATGACTCAGTTATATTTTGCACATATTGTATTATATTCTCAAGTACAGTAAACTCCAGATTATCCACGGTTCGGATTACCAGCAATTCTTTCACAGTTTTGGTTTCTTTCTTTTTCTTCTATGATGATGATTTACTAAATTTATTAAAAGTGAGTACGTTATTGGTTGTTTTCAGGTTTTATTAAAGATACTTTTTACATTCAATGTCATCAATTTTAACAGTAATTTAAATGTATGTGTAGCGTTTTAGCCATTGGATGCACCAGTATCGTCTTTTACCTATTTTTCGGATTATCCGCGGTTACCGTGAAACCCTATTCCGTCGATAATCGGAAGTTTACTAAATGTGCATCTGCTGAAAGTAGAGAAAACTAGCGTAGAGTTTGCATAAGCTTTTATTTAATACCATTTAAGACATGGTAAAATTATTTTAACAATAAAAGAAAACTACAGGTTTTTTCTTTGTTACATAACAAATGTTAAACGTGAAAGTTTAAAGCTAGCAGTTAGGGAAAAAAAAGTAGCAGTCGATTCGTGGATGATAACTTGTATCTATCTTTCAAAATGCATACGATGAAAACAATAAGAGAAATGTAATTATTTGAAACAATGTATATATGGTTCATTCATATTTGCTTTTAATTATGTAACTGTTTCAATCAATCACAATTAAATCTCAATTAAGGAAGAATATTATCCTTCATTTGTTGTTTTTATTTTTTTAATTTGCGAATAATATTCAATTTGATGGTTATTTTTTACTACTTCATAAATCAAATGATGTAATAATTTAGTCTTTCACTTCACTTGATAGATACGATCTCTAAATTCAGGTATTATGTAACTTAATAGGTAGTTTGCCTATGAAAATCTGTACTTTTGATGTTAAAACGTATGGAACTAATGAAATGACAGTTATGAGGTATGATGACTCGAAAAAACAAAATGACAATATTCAAATGTTTTTAATGCTGATTTTTGAAAGTTATGTTTAATCTTTCAAATATTTTTTTTTATTCGAAAAGTTTTACAGCTCTAAATACGAGAGTGAAAAAATAGAGCTTTATTCTTGAATTATTTTACATATTGCACTTAAAGATCCAGGCAAAAATTATCCCACACGTCTTCATAAATAACAACATTTATGTAAAATTAAAATTTATGAAAAATACTAAGCAACATAATAACGTGTAAAATTATAGTCCAAAACCTTGTACTGTGGAATGAGTAAAATGCGACAACATGAATAAAAGTACGAAAAAAGAACATTTGAAAAGAATGAAAAACTCAGCAAACAGCTGTTTCGAGACTATCAAATGCAAGACTCTTCATCAGTGCATAAAAAATTAGCCTCGAAATGATAACCTCGAAACAGCTGTTTGGTGAGCTTTTAACTCTTTTTAAATGTTTTTATTTGCACTTTCGCTCCTCTATCGCACAATATTGTTGGTTATGCAATCATAATTTCGATTTTTCTTATGCCAAAATTATTTATGGGTGTTCTTTCATTTACGATTTAGATTCGTAGGAATCTTACGTACATCTAGAAAATTTTATGTTTTAGCAGTTAATGATTTGCAGAGCACACTCTCTTCCCTAACATTTAGAAATCTTTCCTTTAAAAAACTTTTTTTTTGTCAATGACATTTTCCTCAGTACATATATAGTTCTTGTTCTGATGATGTAACTTTTTGGTTCCTGCCACTTTGCATTTATTTACTGCTTCTCGTCTTTGATTTTTCGTTCACTTGACCGTTGGCTTGGTCATGTAAACTTTTTTCTTTTTTGCTCACTGATGAATAACCTTGCATTTAATAACCTCGAAACAGCTGTTTGCTGAGTTTTTAACTCTTTTTAAAAGTTTTTATATGTACTTTTATATACATTGCCCCATATTATACAACATAATAAATTGTTCTAGCTTTACACGAGTCAAACTAACTAACTTGACGTCTTTAATTCTTAATTAAAATTAATGGGACCCGACTCGTTTTTCAAACATTTAGCTATCAAACGTAGATAAAAGCTGAATCGATAACTTTTTGCTTTCAGAGATCACGAAAATGGGGGCTTTTAGAGCTACTCAACAAGTTTAATAAAATTAATAATAATAATAATAATGATATAAAGAATTGATATTTACCTTATTAATATACATTTCTCATCATATATACTTAACTATCCTCTATTCGTTACTAAATTTGCTTATTTTCTTTGATTTATTCAAAAAAAAAAAAAAACAATAATTATTTTTCCCCCTTAACCTCACAGCACGCATTTCATACATGACACCTTAAAAAATATATATATAAAAAGTTTTCAACAAATGAACTTACCACCAATTGCATTATCAGGAACATGGACAATATAACTTGGGGACGCAAATTCGGGCTTGTTATCGTTTTCATCCTCAACATAAATTGTGACATTAGTTACAGCTTTATGTTCAGCCCCAATAAACCCAGAATCTAGGGCAACTAAAAGCATATTATAGGAATCTCTTTCTTCTCGATCTAAGATAGCCCTTGTACTGATGGTTCCAGTTTCTGGATCAACTTCGAACCGTCCTTCATGATCGCCTATCAATGAGTATCTAAAATAAAAAGTATCTTATTAGTTTCAACTTGATATTAAAACTCTACAAAATACAAATCACGTTTTACAGGATCGTACAAAAATTCTTGCCACTCAAAAAAAAAAAAATCGGTAGCTGACAACACAAAGAGGATAAGAAAGTTACACCTTAGTAAAATGTGGTGGGCAAAATGGGAGATTCAGAATTATGATTATTTTATGTAGTTCTTTCAGTTATTAAATATGTTAGACAAAAAAAATCTTATTAATTCTTTTTTGTTAGAATACTATTATCTATAGCTTAGTGCTATGTCTTTTGAATGAAAAAGTAATTTTATTACGCATTCATACATTCGCTATGAAGTATAAGCCAACATATTTCATAGTGAAGCATATTGTGCTCAAATTTTTGCTTTTTGTTGTTTAATAAATTTAAATCTTACCGATAAATTGAATTTCTAATTAATATAACTTCCATTTGAAGTGGTTCAAAACTGCAAGCTTATTAAAAAATGAATTTCAAAAATTCCTGATTTTCTGTATATATTCCCCGTACTTACCGAATTTCGGCATTTCTTCCTTCATCTTTATCTGATGCAGTTATTGTTAGTACCGGTGAATTGGGAGGTAGGTTTTCTATGACTGACGTTGAATACTCTTTGAAAGCAAATTCAGGCTCATTGTCATTAATATCATCCACAATTATTTCGATACTTCCAGTTCCAGTAAGTCTTGGAGAACCTGAAAAGTTAGATAACTTAGAATTAATTTAAAATGTCTGCAACCAATATGTCTCCCTATAGACGGGTAAATTTTCACCAGTAGACTTCGGAGGTGAATGAACAATCATCTATGTATCATTGAAAAGCCAGTATCGAATTAAATATTCGATACATCTTGGCCACAGAGAGGCGAACTGGAAACGGAGACGGACCACTTCACTTTGTAATAAATAGGATTAGTACAAATTTCCTTGCTTGCGCGTTCTCGTTGGTCCTGTCTATTGCAAAATGAACTGGTCTGTTGCCGCTTCCAGTTCATTCGTCATCTCCCCGCGGCCAAATTATAATGAACTTGCGAAAATTGTGTAAACCCTACTTCTGGTTTCAGCAAAAAAGCATAGATGGGCCTGTTCAATGTTTATAATGTCATACATTGATGTTGGTAGAGCACACCATTATGGGATTTTGAATATAACGCCAGTTTTTTTTTTTTTTTTTTTTTGTCGAGAAAACCAGAAACAGGCCCTGTGTAGTATACATTTTGAATTAGATGTAAAGGTTATGTATTTCGCACACTATATCATTCTGTCAATTACAACGTGAGCTCTTGCAACTTAAAATTTTCCATTCTAATTAATGTATCTATGACCTTATTTATCAGTTTCATATCATGTTGAGGACACTGTAACTTACCATTTTTGTTAACAAAGTTGAATTCAAGGGTTGCAATGCAATAGATATTCTGGAAACTATTTAAGAAAATCAGCCAACTTACTTTGATTATGAAATTGATCTTTTCACAAAAACTGCTTCCCGAAACTTCATAGCTTAATTTGACTTAAAGAAAGATTTTTTTTGACTGTTATGATTTTACTTACCGAAAAAGTTTTTTTTTTTTCATTCCTCTTGTCCTTAGTATGCTACTAAATAGTATGTTATTCGTGACTTCAATACAGATGAAAAGTCATAACAATAATAAAGAGAGAAAAACAACCAAAATATTGAGAAACTTTTACAATGAAAAATCGCTGCAAAAGCAATTAAAATTTTTGAATGATTTTACGTTTATGAGCAAGAATAATTTAATTTAGAAATGCTTTAAATTTTTTCTAAAAAAATCGATCATCGAAACAAGAATGAGATACTGTGCACAAAAAAATTATGTAATAAAAAAAATAACTGTTTCTATTAAAAACGCAATTATTTTGATACGTTTTAAAATCTTCTCTGTTTTGTTTATCTTTTGATATAAAGCGAAACTTTGAGAGCACTTCTTCAGCTTCTACAACTATTTTAAGTGCTGCAAAATGCTTTGTTGCTAAACTGCCCAATTTCCCACAAAACAGTTCTCTCCTATCAAAGTAATAGAGAATAAATGTTTTAGTTTTAGTCTACTTAATCAGTTTATTCTTATTGCTAATTTAGAGAGGATGCTTAAAGCATACTTACCGGAATCGATGCAAATGATAGTGAGGGAATATTCTGATTGCTGTTCTCTGTCAAGTGTTTTTTCAACGCTAAGCTCACCGGTGTTGGCATTGATAGAAAACACACTTCTGTTTCCATCCTTTATCAGATACTTTAGTTCACTATTTGCAATTTCATCGCTGTCGAATGCTTCAACAAGCATCAAAGAAACTGGTAGGGATTGTGCATTCTCCATCACATGAACAATGTAAGGCGAGTCATGAAATGCGGGCGCATTATCGTTGACATCCGTGATAGCAATGGTAACAGAAGCTGTATCCAAACGGACATCAATACCGGAGTCTTCAGCTTGGATCGTCAAGGAGTAGTGACTCTTTCGCTCATAATCCAATTTTTTGCTCACTCTTATGATACCAGTGTCTGGATCCATAACGAAATCATGATTCATGTCACCTGCAATGATTGAATACCGGACTTGACCATTAAGACCTTCGTCAATGTCTGTCGCCTGTACCTCGATAACAGAAAGCCCAACGCTTGTACTTTCTGAAATTGAAGCACTGTACTGTCGTTGAATGAACGCTGGACTATTATCGTTTTCATCTGATATAACAATTGTTATTTCAGTAACCGATGACTGTGTTGGGTGACCTCGATCTTTTGCCATAACTGTAATCTTGTACTCAGACTTAAGCTCACGGTCTAGTGGACCAATTGCTCTTAATAAACCGTCTATTGGGCCTAGTGAAAATTTGTTATTCTGTTGAGATACCAAGCTGTATTCGATGTAGCTATTACGCCCTTCATCTTTATCGATCGCTTTAATGGCCATGACTACAGTATTTGTGGCAACATTTTCAGATACGGACGTATGATTTGGGGTGACGAACTCTGGCGCCATATCATTAACGTCTTTCAAGATGACACTGACTTGAACCGTACTAGATAGCCGTTTTTCAATCAAAAGTGCTTCATCAGTAGCACTGACAGTTAGACTATAAAACGATTGTTTTTCTCTATCCAATGTTTTTGCTGTAAATATATTCCCATTCGTATCTATTGCAAATTTGTTGTCAGTATTTCCATCGACTATGTTGTAAATAATGCATCCATTGTCTCCTAGAAAAAAGTTATATAGGGAAAGAAAAATGAGACAAGAGATAAAAACAAAATAAAAGTGACAAGTAAAAACGTAATTTTTCATTCAAGATTAATTTCACAAACTTCTTTGCATCTTACCTGAATCCATATCTGTTGCACTGACTTTTAAGATGCTGGTGCCAATTGTTATGTTTTCAAACACTTCGTCACTATAGCTCAATGGATCGAACAACGGAGCATTATCGTTTAGGTCAACAACATTGAAGTAAACTGTAACCGTACTTGACAAGCTTGGTGTTCCCGAATCTTGTGCTTGAATGACGAAGATGTAATGTTGCATCTTAACAAGAAAAGAAAAAAAAAATAGAAATATACTAAACACTACTTGTAATTTAAATTTGCATTTGCTAAATTCAAATACAAGAGTTTCCACTCAAACTCATAAAAATATCATCATATTAGGCAGAGATATTTTTTCCCCCACTAAGTTATGCATTAGTCTAACTCTAACTTCAGTGCACCACTATTTTATGTTCCTAATTTCTATATGGCGATTGTACAGAAGAATGATGCTTAGCACGTTTACAGCCAAGCTACGAGATAACTCGTAGTATATGAGCTTAGCTGATAGAGTCCACTTTGAGTTAGCTTGTAGTTCCTGGAGTTGCTGCTTTCATACACATTCGAGGGTACTGTCTAACATTTTTTTGTGCGACCTCCGTCGTATCTGCGCACGCGCCAAGTCTCTTCTGATTTTCGTGAAATAGGGGGGAAATGCAATGAGGAAGTAGCAAGCCAACAAAAGCTGAAGGCATCGGGAAGTGTGCATCCTAAACCTATCTCCCCTTTTTCGAATGGAAGCGTTCATGGCTCCCAGGCGCCCAATTCGGAAACAGACAGTATATGTCATACTCAGGCGTAAGTAGAAATATTTGGCTTCGCGGGGAAGGTACGATGAAATACAAACTAGCTTACAAGTATATTGTTTATAGCCTGATTCAAAACCTGCAAATTTTTTTGTAGATTAGCAGTTAACGTGTTAATATATGACAGCTAAGTGTTAATAGTAAGTTCACCTTGTAAATTACATCAACTTACCTGTTCATAATCTAGATGCGATGTTAATGTAAAAACGCCACTTTCAGGATTTAGAGAAAATACATCATTTCCGTAATCGCTGATCACTGTGTAGCTGATCTGCTGGTTGACTCCGACATCCGCATCAGTTGCTGAGACAAAACCAACTTCAGCTCCTCGTTTGGTGCCTTCCGGAATGTCAAAGGAGTACACAGAAAGCTCGAATACCGGTGAGTTATCATTTGAATCCGTCACCTAGTTCACAGAAAAACGAATATAAATGAATTGAATTTAATTTCCTAATGGTATAATTAATTATACGTTTTTTTTTTTTAATCTGAGCTTACAATGATCTGACATGAGATGCATGTTGTTGAGGTCGATGTCTTGTGCCAGTTAGGCTGACAGTTTAAGATGCGCTGCTTCAATTTTCCAAATGTCACTTAATTTGGTGTGAAGACCGACTTTCACGCTACACACCTGTCACAGGGACTCGTTTATAGTGTAAGCAACCATTCACAGTGAAACAACACATTCATACAAAGAAAGGACAAGAGAGAGAAAGTACTGTCTAACATTTTTTGTGCGACCTCTGTCGTATCTGTGCACGCGCCAAGTCTCTTTTGATTTTCTCGAAATAGGGAGGAAATGCAAAGAGGAAGTAGCAAGTGAACAAAAGCTGAAGGCATCGGGAAGTGCGCATCCTAAACCTATCTCCCCTTTTTTGAATGGAAGCGTTCGTGGCTCCCAGGCGCACAAAACGCAAACAGACAGTAACTGTTGATGTTGCAAAATTCAGGAATAAGAATAAATATTACAGACAGTACATCCATACCCGAGTCGGGATTCAAACCTGGGACCCCTCCATCCCGGTTAGACTTCTCTGACCATTGGACAATGTGGCCGGCACGAGATACATCAATTACTAAATCAAACCTTTGATGATGATTCGTTCCCTCATTGTTAGATTTATAAGTTTTGCCCACATCAGCAATAGAGGGAGAAGATACGAGCGGGCCCACGTGTCATACCCAAAAAAAATTCCATATGGATCATTGAACATTGGAAAATATGTCTGCTGAATTTTTACTGCTCTTTTAGAGAAATACATTACATTATTTTCCTAACTTGAATGGTAAAATATTTTTTTTTAATGCACCATTTATGATTTTTGATTTAATTTAATTTTAGGACATTTTTTGATTAAAAAATTGAAAAAAAAAAACTCATTAGTTATTTCAATAATACAGTATAAACAGGTTAATCACTATTGCAGTCTTCAGAAATATTAAGTTTTAAATAGAAAACGTTGTGATGAGAGCCAAAAATTTAGACATTTCCTTTTCTTAAGATTCCAAGAATAACTCTTACAAGTGTAAAACCAAAGAAAACTACACAGCACTCAATAACTTAAAGCATGCACATTTAAATTATTTCTTGAACATACTAAAATAAAATTAGGAATACTTTCATTGTAAAAAGCTTAAAAGGTTATAACTATTAATGGGATTGCTTACCTTTCCACAATTTCCACTTTGATATTGCATGTAAAATAAGTAAAATATAAATTCATAATGTGAAAAATTGCTATAATACTTTTGATTTTTTGAAGTATTTTAATCAACTTTTTTCAAAAAGTTGTGTGAGACAAGAACTGAAAATTTATTAATTGAAAATCGTATTGCTCTTCATAGAAATAGTTAAATATTAATCGATGAGTTTAAAAACCGATCATCTCCATCAAAATCAATTTTTCAGCAGTAAAAAAAATATATTATTCAAAACACATTTGACATTTCTAACATTTTTCATTTTCTTACCCCAGTTATATGGCTGCTTGCTTAAAATTATATCACTTCCATGGAATTATAACAGTCGTTACTTCATTTAGAAAAAAAAAATGATCAAAAAGAACATACTTTTATTTGTTTTAGCAAAGGAAAATATTAACATTTATTCGTTGAAAATTTTAAATACTGTCTAATCTTCTTAGGTAAAACCTTCCGAGTATTTACGCATGCTTCAGGTCTTCTCTGATCTTACCAAAATAGGGATGATAGGTGAGATAACAAAAAGGGGAAGAATAATAATAAGCATTGTGAGCCGTATCAAACAACGTAAAACGATGTTAATTTCAAACAATAAGGGGAAGAATAATAAGAAGTAATTTGAGCCGTATCAAACAACGTAGAACAATGTTAATTTCAAATACATAGTTTGCTTGAATGTGTCAAAAGGAAAGCAAAAATGCAAGTTTTAAATTGAAAACTTCGGAAAATTCCCACTCACAACACATCACCCCTTTTTTAAGTGGAATGGTTCGTGAGTGCTGGGCACGGCATTCACGGACGAACAGTAAAAACTGTAGTCGTGTAAAAGTCAATTCCTGTTCGTGTGCAATTTTCTCGACCCCGGAAGGAATCAAAGAAAATCGACAGTGATTTGAATACAGATGTGAAATTTTCACAAGATACACCTTGAAGCACTAAATCTTATTAATATAAATATGCTTACTTCTATAACAAGGACGGTTTCTGAGAACTGTACTCCATCATCAGCCCTGATATGAACATAGTGCATCTGTTGAGTCTCTCTGTCTAATGGCTGGTTTAAATAAAGGGACCCCGTTTCTGCATCTAGTCGGAAGTTGTCCTGTTTCTCGTCTACAAGCATATAAGTGAGGCTGCCTTCTGTATCTGGATCCGAGGCAGAAACGCTGATGACCGTGTATCCAGCGATGGCATTTTCTGATACAGAAACACGATAAGGATTGCTGTCGAATACTGGTGGTGAGTCGTTGGAATCCGTTACAGTAATAGTGACCTAAAAGTAAACAAAGTATGAATTAAAATTTGGCAAAAGCACTAATTAGACAGGAAAATAAAACATAGATAGGAAGAAGTTTTAATTCAAATGCCAAAATATTCCAATAACAGCCCCTTTCCCTCCACAGTGCCCAAAAACCCAGGTCCGTCATTTCGGGGTTCAGGGGGGGGAGGCAATGCCCCCCCCCAACTTAGGGTAATTAAAGTATTTACATGTAAGTAGGCGTGGTTTTTATGTACATTGTGTATAATACACCCTTTGCATCCCCCCTGGAAAAATTCGAAATGACGGTCCTGGAAAAACCACAAAGCAATCATTAATTTCCAAATAAATACGGTCGAGTATCAAGGTAATTTTGAAAAAGACCTACGATGCAACAAAACGACTGGACATTTTTTATAGACCAACATCTTATTCGTAGCTTTGACTGATTGTAATTCCCCAAAATAGCTTGATGTAATGTTACTCTTGCCCTTGCTCATCAAGAGCTTTTCGTTCAAACAATAAAAAGCCTTTGACAGAAATACAAATTGGACTTTTAGATTAGCTTAAAGTATAAAAAGAAAAATTGTATTAATTAATAAATGCACACAAAGGATTCAAAACCAAAAGTAAAACACATCATTTGTTCACAAGATTTTCCATTGTCACCAAAATGTAATTCTCTACTTTGCAAAATAAAAAAAAAATAATAAGCACAAGAAAAGTGGATACTTTGCGATTTAAAACCAATTATGAACTATATTTCTCATACTATGAATGAACTATAAGGTACTAGTCAGTACACGACTATAATGAACTTGGTCAGAAGATATTTTCTTTTGGGGGTATTAATTGAAATTAAAAGTAAGTAGGGTTTAGATAATATGTATAACCTTAATTTCGTACCTTTTATTATTATTATTGGTAGCTATTTCTGAGACTTAAGATTTATTGACAAGTGCACACTGCACAGGCCCCATTAGGCCCGTACAATAGGCAGACTCTGGTACTAGTACACTCCTTAAATTTGTTTGCCTTTTTTCCTAATATGTAAACCTGTGTGTTTCTATTTATTTGCAGCTGGAAGCTTATTTAACGCACAATCAGTCCTGAACAGGTAAGGGAACGTGGGGCAAATTGGAATGGTAGAATACTTTCTTAGTTTGCTGCGCCACCTATCTAGCAATATTTTGACTAAGTTCCCTAACATATACTTGATTCCTGTCAAAAAATAAATTGCTCCAAAGATCAAAGAAAAAAATTATTCAAGTCATCTTTAAAATTTGATAAATTTGATGGAATATTTGGTTTTTCAAATATATTTTTAAGATAACGTTTATGCATGATAGAAAATGCATGACATTACAATGTTATAACGATAAGCTGAACGATGCGCTCTCTATCCACCTGTCACATGTCACGCTATTTTTATAAGCATATTGTAAAATAAAAATGCATAGTGTCACATTTTTTGTTACCCCCTCTTTGCTCCTTGTCACAAACTATACCAATTTTACAACACCCTCCGTCGCACCTCAAAGCGTTACATCATTTGCGGACGGCCCCTAAGTCTTTTTGGTTAGCTATTTACACTTAAATTAATTTCTTTTTATAAATGAGAAAGCAATCATTCCTCATACTTTTTTTCCTCACTTTCATAACGCAATTTCAAATTGAAATTATTTTTTCAAACTGATTTCGTAAACACGCTCACTACTTTTAGACCACATAACAATTGAAAATTTCATAAAACCATTACCGCAATTGCTTGCATTCATTTGCACATAATAACAAGTTTGGTAGCATTGGCCCAAGACATTATGTGCAAAAAATGTTAGAAAGGTAGATAGTTTAGTCTCTCTCACGCTCCCAACTGCGTTGAAATGGTTGTTTGAAGAAGAAAATGAGATTTAGACAAAATATAAACTGCTTCGAGTAAATGATGGCTTGTTGAAAAAAAACAATTTTTAAACTCATAACTAGCTCTCCGTTCGCAAAATTTTCGGCGGTGAATTTCTCGTGAGTTGGTTTAAGCGCAACAATAGATTTCTTGCGTGTGTTTTTTATCGTGATAGTGTAACTGGACTGCTGACGTTCAGAAATCTTTTATGCTACAGATTATTTAGGCCAGAATTCTCCAAAGTGTGGTCTGTGGACCCCCGGCGATCTGCGGTGCTATCCTGCTAAAACGTAATGAAAAATTGAAATTGAAGGAAGAGTAACAATATTTTAATTCAAAATGAAAGCACATATATAAAGAATTAAAAAAACAAAATCTTGTTTACAAACAAGCAGGGCGAAGCAAATGTCCTGCTTTTTTTTTTTTTTTTTTTTTTCTTGCGCGTGAGGGGGATGGGTCCGATAAGGTAGAAAATATCCAGCACGGGGTCTGCGGAGGTCAGGACTTCGGGAACCACTGATTTAGGCAGATTAATAAAGTAATCAGTATCAGCACATTACTTACTAGCAGCCATTAAAGATAAGACCTTGGCTGGAACAGCAACATTTATGCACGCTTATTAAAGTATCATAATATTGTTTATTTATTCTTCGATATCTAAAGAGCGAAGTCAATATAATCAAACACGCACCTTTAACGTACGTAAGAGCGTACGTACATTTAAGTTGCTTATTGTACTATATTTCCTCCCTCCCCTTTTTTATTTATTTTTTTTATTTTAGCTTGTTTCATTTATAAATTTTATTTGAATCAACACATTAAAATTAAGACAAGGATTCAACCCCTTCGGTTTTAACACATATTACCAATTCTAATACGGTAGTTTCTTTAATAGGTAAGAACTTTTATGCCCCGTCGTCCCTTCGAAAGTGAAATCTCGCAACGCTATGGTTATCTATTGCAAAGCACATTCTTACAGTTCTGAGGTTCCAACAAAATCAAAAAAATATTTTTTCAAGGCAGCGTTGTATAAATAAAAAAAGTTTACTGATTAGTAAGAAAGCAGGATTCATGACAAGGAAGCTTTTGTACAACCTTTGGGGAATTCAAGCAAGAAAATCTAATGAAAATTAAAACATAACTTTTTACCTCACAATCGTGAATTGTCTAAGTAGAGCTTTAAATTATTAGCAAAACAACAAATGTTTTAATGGGCTGAATTATTGTGTGAAACTAACATTTTTTACGTCATTGGTCGGAAAACGGGATCGCAGGCAGCACTAAACGCTTTCAATAAAATAATTCTTAAGATACCAACTAGAAACCTTCTTGAAGACGAAAGTTTTTTTTTTTTTTTTTTAAGTAATTTAGAACGTTGCGAAATAAAAAATTGCAAATTATTGAATTTTGCAAATACTTAATTTTCATACTTGTGCCAATGTTCTACCATTCGATTCAACTCATAAACAGTAGTATAATATTTCTTTAGTTGGAAAATATTTTGTCACAGACCCTGTAAAAAGGCTGTGACCAATTTCAGACTAAAAACTGGTCATAATTGCATGGTAAAACATCTCAATAACATAGCCATCCTTCCACCTGGTACTTGCTAAATATGTAATTCAGGCATTATGAACGCAGAACATCTTGTTAAATGCCCAAAACTTAACAAAAATCTCAGAAACGTGGAAGATCACCTAACTATACTGGAACTTACATGAACTCAGGCCTGTCCTTTAAGGAGATCAGGGGGGATCGTCATTATCGCCCCCCCCCGGGCTTTGAGAAACCAGTTTTTGTATAAGTGAGGGGTTTTTTTTCCATTAAATTGCATCTTGTTTGCACTCTTTGCCTCCCCCCCCCCTGGAAACACGTAAAATGACGGGCCTGCATGAACTCCTAGTAAAGACTACATTTCTTATGCTCCTTTGATAGTCGTTTGATTATTTTTATTGCTGTTTTTTCCTATCTGATGTTCCTTCTTTCATTTGTTACAGTTCTCATTTTTCTTAGTTTATGTTTTTACTATTTTCTCTTATGTGATAACCGCCGAGCCGTCTTAAATGTAAGGAATGATTTTTCCAACAAAGCCATCGTTCCTCTATTCCACGTCGATTTTAAATTTTATAAATGCAAAAAAAAAATAGATTTAAGAGCCTATTTTGTCTGATCCCTCCTAAGAAGTCCGGTGTCCGGCCTTAGTCTTCAATTTTGGCTACAGGCCTGGATGTAAATATGCATACATGAACACATGATTATTAATAAAGGACTTAGATACTAGATGTATCGAAGGAAACAATACTTCATTGGGGGGAGGGAGACATTTAAATGAAACCAACTAAATATTATTGATGTCTTACGAACCATTTTTGTAATGTGAAAAATTAAGAAACCTTTTTTTTTTCCATTTAAAATGATATAAAAACACTTGCTTCGAATTTGGGTTATTATTGAACTTGTTTTTAGGGTAAATGTGCAAATGTATTTATTTTTAGCTCATATATTTTTCAATATACGTGAATATTTTCATTCTTTTTCAAACCTCAAAACGGTAATTGTTACCTCTTATTAACAAAAACGGCAATTTTGAAAGAAAACCAAATTAACCAAAGCAAAAACGAGATAAATGTTTAACTTTCACTTTTAAGTTTTAATGTTCTTAAAAAAACAGTAACGAGAATGAAATTATGGTGTGTTTCGTTTCAAGTACGAGTGTGAAAAGAGCTGCGGAAAATTTTTCACATTATGTTGTGTACCCCAAAATAAAGATAATTTTCAAAAACATAACTATGTACATCAAAGTAATACATGCGCATATACACAACTCTAAATACTAAGGGAAAATCGCTGAAAAGCTAAAAAAGTCTTCCATAATCATAATCCCCATAAAGTAAATAAAGGACGAAAACTTTTTTTGCGCACAGATTGATCTCTGATTTTTTTGCAGCTGTTGTCTTCAATTTTCTTATTCAAATACATAAAACTCGCCTAGCCTCAATCCTTAATCAAAATTACGTGTTCATTTCTTAATTGAAGGTTGCTGACCTAGACCTTGTAACAAATTCTCACTCTTGGGTCATTTTTTTTAATCAGTAAATAAGAGCACGCACGTGCTGCCATCTAGTAGGAAATAAGATACAAGAATATAATAATACGTTTTGGTTAACTTATTTGCAAACATTTCGTGCAAAAGAAAAAAAAAGATGAGCTAAGATGAAAAAAGATGACCAATTGCTTCCTTTTAACTCCAGATTTCTTTCTTTTTTGATACGGATTCAATTTCTAGCCTAACTAATAATAAATAGCATGTTTAAAATATTTTTCTTCTTTTTCAACGCACGAATCTAAAAACGAGAAATTTATTTATTGTATTTTTTCTGCTTTTCGTATAATTGGTATTAAATTTAGAAATCATTATTTCAGGAAATTTCTCTGTATTTTAATGAAGTATTTAATTTTTCTAAACATTTTCGATGGACAATTTAATGACGTAATAGTTTCGTTGGCAGATCAACATTTAAATGAAATTGTTAAAGTAAAACCCAGAAATAGATAATTAGTTCTATTGAGACTTATGATTTATTAGCATTTTCAAATATAGCAGAAGTGATGAATGAGAGCGGGGAATGAAATGCTTTTTAACGATATAAAATAGTGAGCTCTATTTCCTAAAAATTAAAGGGCTGACTGTTCTATTGATGTGCAGCTGCATCATATATATTTACACTTATTTGTTTAATATTTAGAGATTCCTACCGCAAATTCGTAAACTTCAAATTATGAAATAACAAAAATGTTTGCACACGCACAGAAAAAAAAGAAGAAAAATAAAGAAAGAAAGAAAAAGGGGCTAGCGAATGGAGAAAAACATAAACCATTCTACGGGGAAAAAAAAAGAAAGAAAAAGAAACAAGTTCTGTAAATCACGTTAAAAACGAAAGACACTGATAACTTGGTATATTACACAATATACTATGTTGAGAGATCCTGTACTGCATTGGAGGGTATACGCTGTATACCTACTAGTTTGATGCGAAAAGTAAAGTATACCCTCTGCTTTTTAATGATTCTTTTAATTTATATAAATGTTATAATATTTGCATTGTTATTTACTTCATGCAATAGAACTGATCAGAGAAGTAACAATGAATAAGTTCATGGATATTACAAATATCCAAACTTCATCGTCCTCCTTCATCAGCCCGCAACATAAAAGCTAAAATGTACTTATGAGAAGATTTCGGAGCTGTATTACGTTGTATTGACGAATTGGATGTTTCATTCTCAAAAATTCTACTAGAAAAATAAAATAATTACTGCAATGTCGCAGTTAAAAATAATCTGCAAAAAATGTGTGTGTGGGGGGGGGGGGATGTTTTTGAAGTTGTTTTAAAAGTCTTCTGCAGACTTGTAGAACACAGAAAAAATCTGCATTTTGTATTCAATATAATCTGCAGAAAATTCACAAAAAAAAAATTCTTTTAGTTTTATCTAAATATTCTGCAGGTTTTTTGAAGCATGTTCAAAATATGCTTAACTTTCCTGCAGATTTTTAAAAGCTTTTCAGCAGATTTTTTTCTTTTCTGGGTATTTTTCAAATTTTGTTCATTGTCACCCACCTCATTCAATCAATAATTCTATTCTTTTTTTTTTTTTGATAAATCTACTAATACAATGTTTCACAATAGGAAAATTTTCCGCAACAATTCTAGATGGTTATTAGCCGCCTCATACTTCGGAACATCCGGTACCTACAGGGCAATTCCACGTGACTCACGTTACAATTTGACGTGATTTTACGAAAGTAAATGTTATATATATTAAAGAAATACCATGCCTGATTTAAATAAAGCTGTTGACAGTCATCTGGTATGCAATGAAAACCTGTGGATGTCAGCATTTTAAATTTCAACAGAAATAGATGGTGTTTCAACCTTAATTTAACATCGTGACTCACGTTACAAAAAAAAGGAACTCAATTTTTTTGGATAATTAAAAACCTAAGATTCCTGCTCTTTCAGAATAATAAAATTTAAAAACTGCTTTTAATAGCACAAAACATGTTTCTAAGTTATGATATATACGAAAATAAAGTTCATTCTGCAGTCACTAATTAAGTTAATCAATATTTTGAGTGTGACTCACATTACATAGTTTCGTGACTCACGTTACATCTCCGTTTTAGTCCTTTACTTTACATCTTATTTTGAAAATTTTGTGTAGAGATTTCACCTAAATTCAATTAAAATTAATGCTTAATGGCTTGTTTTCTTTAGTTGATCAGTTTAAAATACAGTAAAACCTCTCCGAGCGGTCACTTTTACAAAGCGGCCACCCCTCTTAACGGCCAATTTTTCGCAGCACGAATTTTTTGTCCCATAGACCTAGGGTCAAAATTCTCCTTAGCAGCTGCCATCTAACCCTTCTGAACGGTCACAGAGTGGATTCATCAATTCAATTTTCCAAAACATATGTTTGCCTTTCTTTACACTATTTCCCGTATTTTCTCTGTGGCTGCATTGTACTGATTTCAAATTCTCAATTCATACATCTGAAAACTTTTGCAGGATACTACATACCATTACATTTCATCTAATACCAATCATAACATTTAATGTTGCATAATGGCTGTAAAATTAGTTGACTGCTGTCAGAAGTAGGCTCTTCAAAGTTTTTACCTTTCTCATCCACTACTGATGAATAATTACATTTTAAGCATATCAAATAAGAGCAAGTGAGATGTTGACTGTGCTTTTTAAAATTTCTCTTATGTTCCAATTTTATATGTATACATTTTTTTTTTTCTCTCTCGCTCAAGCTAATTTTTTAAATCATTTTGGTTTAGATTTTCTTGGGATAAATAATTTTTTCAGCATAAGTTCGGTGGAAATTGAAATCTTCTTTTCAAATGTATATTACATTTACAGATGAGTATTGAGTAACTCATTTATGACTACAGTTTAACTGTGAGGTGAATTAACGGAATTTCTCCTTGTTTTGGCTATTCTTCCTTAGTGTAGTTACATATTTGTATACTTGTTGAAGCGATATTTAAGAAGTTTGAATTTAGTCAAAATTTCCTTTGAAAGTTTCATATGTTTATTTTTCAGCTTATATTGAATTGCTAGAGACAATATCCTTAGCTTTTCGACTTTTCTCGTTAGACATTCTTTCATCCAGAGACAATGTTTCTGTTTACATGCAATGTACTTCCCTTCTTGCTTCAATTTTTCTCGGCATCTTTTCTGTCATTCTGCGGTTACTCGTTAAATATTTTAAAAATTTCTTTTACTGGAATGAAAAACCTTTCTTAGATACGGAAGAAAAATATGTGCATGCATAAACACATGCTACACATTGGAACACTGAGGGCCAAAACAGGGACCCAGTGCACTAATTGAAAGATTATAAAACAATAAAAGAATTAAAATTACGCTATTTATATTTAATTTCATCAGTGTTATTAATTATATATTGGTGTGTACAAGTGCTAACCCTCCCTTTAGACTCTAAAATACCATTAGGGCACATTAAATACTTTTAAGAAGTTAATATTAGCTTGTATTGGCTGTAACTCACTTTTCGCATGACTCACGTTACAAAATAAACATCCTTATTTTTTGAATAAAAAAGCAAAAAACTCTAAATTGGCCTATAATTTCTTTTTTGTAATATACATGAGTAGGAGAAACAGGAAAAAAAAATTTCATTTATAAGCTAAAAAATTTGGAAATATTAAAAAAATTAAGTTTTCGTGACTCACGTTATACAAAATTTAATAGTTTAAAAACAACTTTAAAAAATTATTTTTAGAATAACTTTCAAAATGTACTATTAATAATTGTCTTCTTATCGAATAAATCTGCCAGGAAAAAATGCAATTCAATTGTAGAAACAGGCTAAACCAATAAAATATGCTCGTTTAAAATTGTGTCTAGCAGAGAGAGACTTTTACAAGATTGTGAGCTCATAGAACAAGTTCTCTTACAAAAAGAAAATGATTCACCTGAAGTTACCTTATTCTAATTTGTAAACTTCAATCAATATAGAGAACGTACAAAAAAAAATTAAGACAATTTTTCAACATTTTTTTTTTTTTTTTAACACCGAGTTCCCATTTTGCCTGGAATTGCCCTACAGGGTTTATGATTCAAGGTGACTGACTACCTTGAACCAAAAACCCTAAACCCATATACCCTCCCTCACTGGAAAATTTTGAAATGACTGGCCTGCTTAAGGGTGAAATTATCCCATACTGCCGTGCTAAGCGCAAAAGTGGTATCTGCAGCCAAGCTCAAACTGAGATATAACTCTTTAAAATTTTAGGTGTCCAATTGTCCATATATTTGATTCATATGATACTTTTTCAGAATTCTTTTAAAAATATTTCCCGTTCTCAAGTAACCATAAAACTTTGTATTTAGATAAACTATACCATAAAGAACCCCCTGATGACAATTCCTCAATTTTGTTAAAAAGTGCAGGTACGACTTTTGTGCTTAGCACGGCAGCATAGAACAAAGTCCATCGTGAAGAAGAGACAGGGGGCAATTGATCCCCTTTAACTTTAGGAAATCAATGTATTAGCATGTAAGTGGGCGTAGTTCTGCTGTTTTTTGGCGTAATTTACATTGAGTACGCACCCCCCCCCCCCCGGAAAAGTTTGAAATGACAGGCCTGAAAAGAACCCTCGACTTTCAGCCATATTCCAAGGCTAGTATAATATTTTATGCACATGAACGGATTGGTAAGACTCGCCTTCAGAAAGTGCAGAGCATACACCTGTTTTAGAATAACAAAAAATAAAGTTTTGAACTTTGACTTTCAGTGCAATAACGTTTTAAGCTTCAATACACAGGCATCAGTCAGTGATGCTCATGCTGTGAACAATGCGTCTTGTAATTTTACATATCACTGTTGTTACGTTCTTTCAGATCAATAGTCAACATCTCAAAATTCAATATTTTCATTCTTACTTATTAGTAACTTTAAATAATTAGGATAAACTAACATAATTGTCCGAAGTATTATACAGACTTATAACTGACTATTATAATACTGAAAGAAAATAATATGCAAAACAAGAAATGTCATAAAAGTGTGGTAAGATTTTAATGCGACTTGTAAATGCTAATATCTATTGCTATAGGCAGGCAGCTCAATCAGAATGATTTTCAGAGAGGAAAGAGGTTCTTTCATAAAAATCCTTATAAGTATATTTATTAATACACAAGTATATTGGTACAGGTAATATAACTTAAAGTCAAGAAGTCGGCTTTGTGGATAACCGTGAAAGTCCTCTAGGTTGCGCCACCAATTGCAAAACTCGTAGTTAGTTATGCTATCTCCAAATAAATATAACAAAAAATTCAAATTGATGAATTTCAGCTTTAGTTATAAAGTTTCAGTAAAAATAATGGACTTAAACCAGTGAAACTTGACTAGTAAAATGTTAACAAACACTTTCAGATATTTTCAAGTTTATTTCTGTAACTAAATTGCAAATGACTGTAGTAAACGATATTGCTATTATAACAATGAAAGAGGGATCTTAAAAAGGATGGAAAAGAAAAGAGCAATAGAAAGGGTGACACAAAACTGATGTCAGCTATAAATGTTATAATAATATTTTTGTAGTTAACAATGTATCCTCATTTAGCTAAAAAATATAAGTCAACAACTTTAATGTTATAAAATTTACGAAAACTAAACTTTTAAGCATCATCCTACGGGCATTAAGTTTAACCTCCTGCAAAGCCGTTATGACTCATGAGGCTATACTATAATAGGTACTTGCAAAAAAGTCAGAGGTTCTAACAAAATTAACTCTTCACATGGGGAAAAAAAACTGTAAATATTGATGACAACAGGCCATGCTGCATAGTTTAAATGTTTAGGGGCTCTTTTATAGATATTTAAAATCGCCATTTCTCTATTAGTAAGATAGATAGAAAACAATTTGATTTGTTCAACTGCGTGCTTGAAACACGATAACGAATTTCTGTATATGAGAAAAGTAAACTGTAACAAATAAATAATAATTAAAATAAATAATTAAATAATGAATATATAAGTAAGAATAAAAGTAAACTATTATACCTCTTTTTCTAATTGATTTACAAAGAGGATCGTAGAGAATTATTTGTTAATCAATATTTGTGAACGCATAATTTAGCTAGTAATTTGATTAACTTGTTAAATGGCACGCTTTAACATGTTGACTAGCAAGCTAGTGCATTTTATAAGTTTTAATCGCTGTGTGTTCAATCAATACGCTTTCCGTTATTTACTGCAACCAAGTGGACTAACTGTTTCGGCACCATCAGATTAATAACTTTTAACAGCTGCAAATAAACTACCAGTTGGAAAATGTCTGCGCAATTATTATGTATTATGAGGTTCGTTTTCTTTTAACACCAATAGAGCGGTTTTTTTTTTATCCACATCGTTAAAGTACTCAAAATACCACATTTCAAAACTTTGGATTAGATATACAGTCAAGCCCGTTTATTAGAATATCGGTTAAAAGAATGTCCCGTTTAATATAATGCACTTTCAATGTAGCAAACTGGTTTAATGTATTGTTGTAATCCCGGAGAATGATATATCCCGCTTATTAGAGTATGTTTTTCTGGAAAAATGGCTATTCCACTAAGCGGGTTTGACTGCATAATGTTAAAAATACTCGGTTTTAAAGGATTGGGTAATGTTAATCAGAAAAAAAAGCTTCTATGTATTTGATACATTTAACTAACAAAATGATACGTTTCATTTGGTAACTGGTCGGTCTTTGAGCACTACAAATGCACTTAATTAATAATAAATGTTTTGTTGTTTAATTTTATTTTACGGCACTGGAAAGAGCATTGCCCCAGCAATTTTCACACTTTATCCTGTAATCGCATCTGCTATTTGTAAGTACAAAAATGTATCATTACGAGTTTAATAGCCTTAGCCAAAATCACTTCATTTGCTCTTCATTTTGACGAGTAAGTTTTATCGCAGCATCAACTCGGGGAAGGCAGGCGAAACGTGGTTTTATTTACATTGAAGGCGAGAAGAGAGTTGCCGTCAGGTAATTCACATCTTTTAGAAAGTTCACTGCGCTCTAAACGTCGACCACAGCAATTCAGATGATATCTACATTCCTGGTTGTTTACTTTGAGCTCCAAGGCGAAGCTCCATAAAACACAAAAGCCACTGTCGCTGCGATAAGCTTCATTTAGAACCCAGTGCAAAGGAAAAGACTATCACCTGCCCAAAGATATATAGAGTGGCTAGATCGCTCTATAAATCACGAGGAGGATTTAAAGCTAATCTGGTCGTTTTTTTTATATCCAGGTCCAGAGGACAGGGGCCATCATGTTCCAGAATGGTGAAATGGTATAAGGACAGGCGGTTCTACTAGAAATCCATTATGTATGTTGAAGTTACTGCCGTTTTCTCATAAGAAGTAGACATAGATAAAACAAAGAAGAAGGAAAACGAATTTCCTTACAAGTCTTTTCGAAAACGAAACGATATCACCCTGGGATTTCAGTGCCCTGTAAAACCCGTTTGCTGCAAGGGCAAACAAGACAAATTGCCCAGAGTTCATTTTTTTTAGGGGGGCTCCCTAATCTTTTTGCACAATTCTGTAGAGGAGAGGCTAAGCCTAAATTTAACATTTTTTCGGGTGCCCACTTAAAAAACAAAGCAAACTGTTTTCGCATTTATTTATGATTTTTTTTTTTTAAATTAATAATGTCAAATTTCAGCCATATCATTCGAAACACCTAGAAACAGAAAAGTTGAATGCCAAAATTAAGACTTGGGAGATAACTTGCTCAAATGGTAAGAAAAACTCATTTGTTTTGGGGTAAAAGATGGTACTAGTAGCTCTAGTATTTGCTACTATACAGCATGGTTTGGATAAAGACTTTTCAATGAAAGTAAACTAGGTCTTTAGCTTTTCAGAAAATTTTCTTCAAAATTTAAAAATGTCCACTTGCATCAGTTTGTTTTTCACTGCCTCGTACGGTAAGGGTCATTCCATGAAAATGTCAACCTCAGCCGAAGAAAAAAAAATACCGAAGTGAAAAAAGTATCAAAAAATAAATGAATAAATACATAAATACAAATCATACAACATAAGAAGTTAAAAAAAATTGAAAAATTATTGTTAATATCACTGAGATTAGCCATAATAAATAGTTTGTAGTGTTTCTGTACTGCTTATTATTCGATGGTTACGTTAGTCACACTCCATCTTGAGCAAAAGTGACATTTAAGACTAAAAAAATTAAGATTTAATAAATGTGTTTTATGTTTTTAAAAGCCAACTTTACACAGTTTTCAAACATATCATTCAATTTTCAACATTTGCTTAACTTTGAGAAATTTTTACCTCACAACATGAGCATTCATTTTCAGGGTTGCAAAAATGTTACGTTAGTCACACTGCTATTTTGGTTGAAAAAGTATCTACTGTCAGTAATTTTGTTTTAAATTCTTAGCAAAAATGATACATAGATACCATGTACATTGTAAATCCACCAGCATAACTAAAAAATATTTTTTATCCTTTAAGTTACAAGTATACACAGTTACAAAATCAGCTCTGAATGTTACGTTAGTCACTATGGAATGACCCGTAAACCAAAATCAATGGCAGGGTGGTTGCCACGTGACAAAAAAATACACTCATTGCTTGTTCTTCTTGTGTGGTAGTATGCTTGCTAAAAGGACATTTTAGAGGGTACAACACTTGTACTAGCATCGTAGGGAAAAGGTTAAGGATAGTAAAAAAAAAAACAGGAAGAGTAGGTTGTAAGTGCCCAAGATATTTGACTACTGCTGTAAATAATCATTTCAAAAATACTATTTTTACTTCAACATAGCATCAGACTATTGAAAGTGTACAAATACGAAAATATTTCTGATGCAGAAACGGCAAAACCCCTGAATCAAATTTCTAAACACTCGTAATTACATTAACAGCTTTGCAGTTTTTTTTTTTTTCTTTTCAAAAGCACGACAGGCTATCATATTCACTCGTTCAAAACAGGTGATTTATGGAAATATTTCTCATCGAGGAACGAGAATAAAAACATAATAATGTACATATTATTTAACTAAGGAATCGGACACAATCAAAATCTCTGAAAAATATTTTCGCAGAACTAAAGTTTTGACGCTACATTACTCTCACAACATTAGGTCGAAAAATTCCCGTTTAATAACTGCTGGAATATCCTTGCCGATGATCAGGAATATTTTTTTAATGAACAATCGGTAATATCTATACGCGATTATTCCGCACTGCATAAATGCCACGTATTTTGTACTAGGAATGCACCGATTAATCGGCCATAATCGGCAACTTTGACGATTATTAATAATCTGCAAAATAATTATTTCTTATATATTATTTTTTAATGTATACCTTCACTAAGAAACTATGATGAATAATTTTATTAACAGTGATAATAATTCTCACAGTTGATATAAAGTGTTTAATAAATTAAATCTCCTATTTTAAATAAATGTACACATCGACAAAATGTTGCAACATTTTTCATGTGCCGATACTTTTCTCCCTTAACATAGTGCTTTTAGATAACCTCTAATTTTCACAAAGAATAAAAGTCTTGAATTAAATTGCTACCAATAATTGAAAAATTTAAATTTAAAGTATTCCAAAACTTGCGTGCTCACCACAGTCCCCTCCCCCCTCGTTTTCTGTTTAAATTTTCATGTCTAGTTAACATAATAAACAATGTGTTAAGGTAATATTATTGACAATAACATGAAAATTGGTACAATGAAATTTGACAACATTTTGAAATTATTTTAGGAAAATTAATAAAATGGATGTAAAAAAATATTCCCTCTAAAATAATTCGCTATTACTACTAAATTATTTACTATTTCTAAACTCGGAATTGTAAAAGAAAGAAAAAAAACAGTGATGGTGAAATTGGTAGTACTAAAAACAATCATCCTTACCATTAATCGGCTCAGCCGATTAATCGGTAATCGGTCAATTTGCTTATCGGTGCATCCCTACTTTGTACGTATGACACTCCATGTTACACAAAATTGGCATAGTTTATAATTCGGCTATCCGCCATATTAGTCCACATTTTTGAGCATGGGCGTCGCCACCGGGGGGGGGGTCCAAGCGGTCTGAACCCCCCCATTATTGAGGATCGGGCCCTTTCAATATTTGACAAAGTAAAAATTCATTATTGTTTGTGGGAAATTAATACTGTTTTAATTTCAAAACAAAGAAGACATGAACGTCGAGCATGCATGATGCTTGCTCAATGTATAATGTCTAATGAGCATCATTGGATACCGCATTTTGTCCTTCGCTCAACAGTCATGTCATGTTTGAATCTCCTTGATATTATTACCACCAGTCCAAAATATATCTCAAGGATTAGTCATTAGAGGACACAGTAGCGTAGCGAATCGGCGAGCGTGGGTCATAACTCCCCAATGAAGTAATAAAATTACACTGCTCGACATTAAAAATGCATCACCAAGAAGGAGTGGTCAGAAATTGATGAAATTTGGTAAGAAGACAGAGACAGCATGGAACAATAAGTGATACTTATTTCAAAATGAATAAGCAAAATTTAGAGCGAGGACGGCGTCAGCTCAGTAAGAAGTAGGACCACAGCGGACAGCAATGCACGAAGAAACACGTCTAGGCATGGAGTCAATAAGCCTGCGGATGGTGTCCTGAGGGATGACACTCCATTCCCTTTCAACCATTTGCCACAGTTCGTCCTCTGAACGAGGCAGTGGCAGGTTCTGCAAACGGCGTCCAATCACGTCCCACACATGTTCGATTGGTGACAAGTCAGGAGAGTATGGTGGCCAGGAAAGCATCTGTACACCTCGTAGAGCATGTTGGCTGATTCGAGCACTGTGAGGCCGGGCGTTATCCTGTTGAAAAATTGCATTTGGCAGACCCTGAAGGTAGGGGATTGCCACCGGCCGCAGTACATTATCTACATATCGTTGGGCCGTCATAGTGCCCCGAATACGAACTAGAGGTGATACGGAATTGTATGCAATAGCGCCCCAAACCATTATGCCACGTTGTCGCGCTGTGGGGCGTTCCACAGTTACTGCCGGATTCGATCTTTCTCCACGTCGACGCCACACACGTATGCGATGACTATCGCTGGACAAACAGAAGCGGGATTCATCTGAGAACACTACGGTTTGCCATTCTGCCATCCACGTCGCTCTGGTAAGGCACCATTCTAAACGTTGGAGTCTGTGCTGTGAGGTCAATGGCAGTCTTCTTAGCGGGCGCCGTGATTGCAGGCCACGTGCAACCAGACGACGGGAAATGGTTCTGGTCGACACAGGAACATCAAGGGTACCTTGCACGCACTGCAGAATCAACGTACAAGTGACTTGCGGGTCCGCCACAGCTTGTCGGTGAATCCGTCGATCCAAGCGGTCTGACGTCACTCTGGCTGCACCTGCACCCCTCAATGTGGCTACATTTCCTCTTTCCAACCATCTCCGACACAGCCGATGCACAGTGCTTGCATCCATGTGGGTATCAGCTGCAATTTGACGTATGGACCAACCTCCCCTTCTCAGTCCGATCACCATACCCCTTGTAAAGTCGTCTATATGCTGGAAGTGTCTTCGTTGAGGACGGCGTGGCATTTCCTCCTATCACACGTATCCTTCGAGACAAAAACCAAATTTCTCCGATAATTAGTCTGGCAGAAAAACCAACATGAACATAGCCCACTTTTCAACTTCATTCTCTTATATCTTACTTCACGTGCGTCGGAGAGCTGCGCATTTCATATCATTTGCATAACTCAGTGACGTGCGTCTACGGTAAAATTTGCATGAATTTCTGACCACTCCTTCTTGGTGTTGCATTTTCAATGTCGAGCAGTGTATATATATGCAGATGTACACATGTGGTGTGAGTGCAAGTAAAGTTACGTCTTTTGGCCTTTAATTTCGGAAAATTTCCGGGAGAGAGCATCTGCTTCCCGTTACCTGCCTAGTATTATAAATAACCTGAAATCTCATTTCTAAAAGTTTAGTTTCGGAATTTTTCGGAGGAAAACCGCTTACCCGCCCTTCTCCACTAAGAGAAAATATAGGCAAAATTTGGTGGTTAGGACTTTAATTTTAAATTTCGTCGAAGACCTTGATTTACTCTGTCCTTCGTCTAATGTTACCAAAGGTAGATTTTAAATGCACTTTTATGAGGGAGTCAGACTCTCCCACTGCCTCTCGCAGCATTATCAAAGACAGCTTTAAATTACGCTTTTAGAGCTTTTATGTTGAAAACTGTCTGGGGAGAGCACTCGAACACTATCCCTTCGCATGATGTTACCAAACACAGCTTGAAAACGCATTTTTGTATCTTCAATTTTGAACATTTTTCGATGGCGAGCACCTACCTCCTCACTTAACGTCTCAACGTGAGGTCTAAAAAACTGCGTTTCTGAAACTTCAATATAAAAAAAAATTCTAGGGATAATCGTTTCTTCGTCGTTTTAACTTCTTCAACTGTGAAAATGTCTGAGGAGACTCCAAACCCCCCTCCTATTCTAACATCACTTAAAATTTTGTTTCAGAAATTTCTGCAATGGAGCACTCGAAGCCTTACTTCTTAATATAATCTAATGTAATGCAAGCGTAGAAAAGATATTATTACCAAATAAAGCCTAAAATCACGTTTTGAACACTGCTAAGTCCAATATTTTTCAGAAGTCGTTTCCTCGATTCCTAATATCGCCAAAAGTAGTATAAGTTTTCCAGAATATGATTTCAAACAATTTCCAAAGGGATCCCCAGACGCCCTCATCAACCTAACGTCACTAAAGTTTGCATGCAATTGCGTTTTTTAGAGATCAATGCAGAAAATTTTCTTGCTTAAATTGATTTTCATTTTCAAAAATATAGTACTTATCTTTCCTTGGAGGGGTAATTTACATAATAATGAAGTTCTCACTATTGAACTTAGCTTAGGTTTTATAAATTCCTTTTATTTCTATTTCCTTCCTTTCATTTATTTTTAAATTGAAACATGGAAGTAGACACTTAAAGGGGCATGAGTAATGGCTCCAACTTCAAGTCTTTACTTCACTTCAAAGAAATCAAAACTCTTCCAGTCTATATCTACATGTGTGTGTGTGTCTGAAACAGAGTAATTCCCCGAAAAATTTCTCGCTGCGCCACTGACAGACATGCCAGTGATGAAGACACTTCATGCAGTTACTGGGGGTTTGCAGGGAGATAACCCAAGTCTAAGGCAGTAGCTTCAAATAGAGAGAAAATATATTATTTGGGATATTTAAAATGAGATTTTACAAATATATGAATGAGAAATCCTCGATTTTCGATTGCTGAACACTGGAACCCCCCCCCCCCCGACCAGCTCTGTAACATTACAAAAGATCGATCAAAACCGACTTTCTAAGACTTCAATTTAGAGTATTTTTCAATGAAGGCCCGCCCTTCGTCTGATACCACCAAAGAGCATAAAACTGTTTTTGGTGTTCTAGTTTTGGTATTCATCTTTTCCTTAAAGCATTAAACAGCAAATAAAGAATTTCTTGCTTCACGTCTTATAAATTAACATTTTCAAAAACAAAACTCCCTCCATACACCGACTTGAAGGGAGAACGGTAAGGGTGGAATTTTCAAGTATTTACCTGACAAGGGAAAATTACTTGGGGGAGGAGGGGGGTAGTAAAATCACCCTTATTGTCTTAACGGGAATCCTGGCTGAGTCTATACATATAGATTTTTGAAAATGACAATATTATATTGGACAAAATAAATTTTGGCTGACGACGCCAATGTTTTTGAGTCAACTGTACTTTCAAATCAAAGAGAATCGAGCTCTGGCATTAGAATTACATTTACTAAATAAAGTATTGGCAGTTTGTGAGAGATAAATTTGGCGTTAAGGTACCGTGTCACTTTTAAAGGGGTTTTTAAAATACTGACAATTTATTCAGCAAAAATCTTTGAATCATAATTCAGTAGACTTTACCGAATCATGCGGGAAGATTGTAATTACAACTGCTGATTTTTTTGCAACAAATCCAAGCAATAACGGAAACTCTGGACATTAAAGCTGTTTGCAAAATCGCATTTTGAAACTTTAAATATATTATGTTGAAACAATTTCCAGTTCATATGCTGTTAACAAACGTAATAAGAAAAGCACAAAAAAATGATAGTTTCTTTAAGCAAACGAATATAAGAAAAATTCCTGCATTGATTAGGTTGAAGAGTAATGTTATAAATTCTAGGTCAATCATATTCTGAGCCAAATTTTATTGGATGGAAATGTGCTAATGATAAAAGTTAGTGGGGAATATACATTCATCTTTGAAAAAGCATACGTTACAGGAATAAGAAATAATTCTGCCTCAAAACTACTGCATTTAATGTACATGATGGCAGAATCAGAAGTATTTCGGCTATGTAGAAAAGAAAAATTCCATACTAATCACGAAGATGGAAAAACGCATTGGCAATAATTCAATGTCCTCCTTTACGACTTGCAACATTTATAATTCATCATCGCCTCATAATTAGAGGCTCTAGTAATTAATATATACTAGTTTGCATTTCTCTGCCCAGATGGCGCTATCTACAAAGATTTCCGGAAATTTGAGAGGGGATGTACTGAAAATTGGTACAAAAAAATTCTTTAACAGGTATTTTCGCCTAAGACCGATTGTCACAGGTGTAATGGGAGACGTTCCTTCGGGGCCCCTATTTTAAAGGAGACATGAGAATTTTTTTTTAATGGGGGAAAAAAGTTTGTGTCTAGGATCCGAAAGGATCCTAGACACAAACTCTCACTGTTGTTCGGCATTAGTGTAATCCAGGGGCATACCTTCGCTTTTTAATTTCAATGCCTTTTATTTTCAATATCCTTTTATTATTCACATCGATAAAACTCCCCCCCCCCATCCTTTTTTCCCCCTTCAGGACTACATCGCAATTACTCGAACATTCATTTATGATGCCACTAAATAGGATACATTGTTTGAGGGTAGGCTTTTGCTTTCATGGGATACTTATTGACATTAGACATGGTTGTGATCATTTTAGTTATCCCTAAATAGCAATAGGCAGTAACTTAATACTGACGTCATTGTCGATAGCCAAGCTTGTGGCCAAGCTTTGGTGGAAACCAGACACATGCTATTGAACATAAGGCACCTAATAGGATAGGGTATTGATACCTCATATTCTTCTCGCTTCTCAGATGGGTTTAATTTCCATTTAAAAGAAGTGCAGGAGTCTTTTTTTTTTATTTGAAAAGAAATGCAGGAGTTAGACTCTCGTGCGCTCCTATACAAATCAAGCCTTGATTATCCATAAAACTTTCAAGTGAATGCATCGTTCTTTCAGGAAAATAACAAAGGATATCCCACTTGAGGAGTTTATACCTATAATTTTTTGGAAGGAAGGCAATTTTAGACGGATTTTCGTCTTTTGGGGGAATGCTCTGTAGCATTTGATAGAGGTGCACCATCGGTAGGAGGAGGGTTGAGGACCCCTACGTTCAAGTTAACTTTTAACCATATTTTTTTAAATTTTAAACTGACCCAACTCAGTTTTATTCTATATAAAGAAGAAAAACTCCTAAAGTGTAGTATAGTAATCCAAAATTAAGAAATACTCGTAATAATTAATAAATTCTTCTAAAATGAGTTATTATCCAGATTTAAAGCTGTTTGCAATTTAGGGTAGCTTAGACAGTGGTCGGAAGTAGCGCGCTACAAGTAGCGAAACTACTGTAGTAGTTACATTTTTTAGTAGTTTGTGGTGCAGCGCACTACTTTTTTAAAAAAGTAGTGTAATGAGAAGCGCGATACAAAAAATAGTAGTTTGTAGCGACTTCTGGAAACTACTTTTAAATAAGAAAAATAAATAATTAAATGAAAAAAAAAATAAAGAAAAAAAAGAAGAATGAAGGAAAAAATAAGGTTTAATTGACTCTGACTGGTGCAAATCTTGCACGATTACAGCAGCGGATACAATGAGAAATAAGATTCATAAAAATATGAGTTGATCTTAGATACATCATTTTGACGAAATACATTCCATCTGTTCGATGTCATTGGTTTATTTGGCTTCATAATTTTTATAGTCCTTCAAATAATTTTCATGTTCCTAAATATTCCCTCGCAAGAAATTAAAAAAAAAAAAAAAAAAAAAAAATGAAGGTTGAATTCTTTCTATCTTTTAACTTTTGAATCCTTTCTTGTGGCGAATATTCGTAAAAATTGTACAAAAAATCTAAAAAGGACAAATTTTAGCAAAAAAAAAAAAAAAGGGAACAGAAAGGAAAAATAACAAATAGATTCAAAGACAAATCCTAGTTCTATTCCATATTCAAATGAGTTAATTTATTAATATAAACCACTTTTCGAATTTTTTCAGTCAATCCTCAAACGGTGTATGCATTTTAATTATTTATTTTTTAAAAAGTAGCGAAGTAGCGACTATAATTCAAAAGTAGTTTGTAGTCGCTACATTTAAAAAAAATAGTTGTAGTTGTAGTTAACTACATTTATAACAAAGTAGTTGTAGTTGTAGTTCGCTACAAAAGAAATGTAGTTTTTCCAACCACTGATCTTAGAGCCACGTCAAAAATGGAATGTAAAATAAACTACTTTAAAAAAAGTAGAGTAACTTAAAAGCAGAAAAATATTTTTTTTTTACACACACACCTATCGCAATTCGTCTTTGCGAAAAACATAATTTAAATTCAAGATGTCAAAATTGTAGGGTTTTTTTGTTGTATTTTCGTAAGTTAAACATGGCAAAAAATTTGGCGCAAAGTTAACCGCCATGGCTCGAAGTTACCCTAAATGACTAGCTTTCTTATTAGTCATTTAGAGTGTCATTATGTAGTCTATTATTAGATCATTAGGGAATCATTATTAGTTTACCAAACTCCCCTGTTCTTTAAAAGTACTATTTTTACTCTTCCAAACAAGTTCTAAAAGTACTTCATTAAAAAAGCATTTCAATAAGGATGCTTTTACTTGCTTTTCGCTGTAACGCACCTCTTTCAGTAACTCCTCGTAGATCTTGGCTCCTAAACGGTTACGCAATATGCATCATGTATTACCACGGTTTGAAAATCAATTTCAAAACGATCTTAAATTAACGCATTAATAAAGCTCGTTATCACACCTTTACCGAAATCTACTGGAAAGGTCTGTCCTCGCGAACGTGACGAGTTTACCACAGATAGCTGCATTTTAAAATATATTTTAAATAACTTTTCATGTCACGTTTTCAACAAACATCAAAAGCCATCAGAAGATTAAAAACTCAGCATTTATATCTTCATTTCGCCTAGATAACATGTTATGAATAATTACGGTCTTTAGCAGAATATTCATTTTTCAAAATCGTTAAGAGATTGTATAATAGGTGATTAAAAAAAGCTAAAGGCTTTGCTCAAATCACCAGCCCCTGAAAATTGCTTCGTTGACTGACTTGTTTACTAGAAGAATTCCCACTCTCTTGTTTGCTACATCTTTTTTGAGGGGCATACTTAGCATCAATAGAGTATTTTCGATACTACTTTCCTCTAAAATAAACATCTGAGCTTACCCTGCACCACACACATACATGCACGCATGCATGCTAGATTTCGTGCATGAAGTAAGATATGATTTTGAAACTTTTTTTTTTAAATCAGATTTTATTGAAACGGATATTAAACATTTAGAAAAGAAAAGAATAAGACTCAACAAAAAATATTAATGGTATTCCCATCCTTTATAAAATTTAGAACTTCAAGTAAAATCGTTGCAAAACTATAGGAAAAGCTGCAGTATTTAGAATAAATAGCTTTCTTTCATATTCAGACATAAAAACAGCACCCAGCTGGTCTATTTATTTATTTTTATTTTCTGTTTGTTTATTTATTTATTTTTATGCATACACTTGTTGACATTAGAATGCTCTTTTTAAAACTTGATTAACGTCACAGAAAAAGAACAAAACCGTTTCAGGAAGCACTTTCGATAATTTCGACTCCTATTTTTCTCCCCATAAGGAGTTTAGTTATTTTTTAAGGAACTTGCCATGGCTTTAAACATAGATTTGCCCACAAATTGGGCTCATAACAAAGGGCAACCCTAGTGCTTAATCCATTAGATCACATTTTTTCACATACATCTGCACTTTCAACGACAAATTTAAACTTTTGTGTATCTAAACGTAAATAACGAGCAATATCTCTGCCTGTATATGAAGGGGAATTATTAAAACTGCTGGCCCGCGGAGAACTTAGACCTTTGATTCTTACTTCAAAAGTTTTTTGACAAAAATATCTAAGTAAATACAATTTTGCACGCTATTTTAGTACCATAGTTTTATAATTTGGAATCCATACATATATGATTTTTTTTAATGAAAAAAATGGAGAATGCCTCTTTTGAGTTCACTGAGTGCGTTATTTTTTAGGTATTACTTCCCTCCCCCCGTTCAAAGACTTATTAACTTGTGTGTGAAGCATTTAATACCAAAACCAACTGAATCTATTCTTTTTTGAATTACAAGAGAAGCAAAATCTATTTAACGCACCGCCCGCTGAATTTTCCAATTTTTTTTTTTTTCTTTTCGTTTAAAATACATTGAATGTACTACTTCATTTGTTTTATTTCTTTTATATAAACAGCATTATCTAATTATTTACAGACAAAAATAAGTGAATTGAGTAAATTTTGAAGTAAATCGGCCTTATTTTATTTTACTTTTTAAATTTTACATTTTTTGAGGTATTTCATTTTTTATGCCACTCCGTATAATCAAAAATGTCAGGCGATTAAGCAGTTTATAGCAATACTGCTGCACAGATGATATTTAAAAGTTTCTACAAAAGTAAAAGTAGGGATTAAACTGATTTTGCAGTAAAATCCGTTTTTAACAGCAGTTTTAAACCTAATTGAGAGGGATTCGTTAAAATCGCTTCGTGGTGTAATAGTTTAGATATCAAACATCAAATTATGAAAAGAAAAGGACATGAAAATTCATGTGTTGAGTTTATTTTGAGAAACGCCTGGTGTAAAAAGTAAAATAAATACTTGTTTTTAAATTCAATAACGAAAAGATAGCAAAAATGTCACATTTTACTAATTTTGCAGTTGTTTTTAGTTCCTAGTACTAAAAAAATAAAAATCACAGGTCCGCGAATTTTTTTTTTTTTTTTTCAAATTTTACCGGACCGCGCTCGAAGAACGACGACGAAACGAGACGTGTGTTACGTCCCGACATCAGAAACAGTTATCTGGAGCGATTCAGACTGCATAATATATGAAGGGGACCAGCAAAGTTGATCTGGAAGTAATTTTTTAAAAAGAGTATCCTCGCCGTGGCTCAAGAAAAGTAACCGTGACCCTGACACTGAGCGCGACACCGGGCGACACTTTCGCCAAATGAAGGTCACCGGCTCGAACAAAAGCTACGCAGGTGATGTCATGTGCCGCCGCAGGGCATTCTCGGCCGACCATTCATGGCCCCACCACGCATTCCGCAAGCAAGGACCCGCGACAAACCAAGCGTCTCACATTCTGCAAAGAACACCCTCTAGTTATCCCTTTCCTTTCATCGGTCTTCGCGATCTTTTGTGCCAAGCTTCAATCTCTTTTCACTTTCTTTTGTCGGGAAGATGCACGTGTGAAATCGGAATCAGGTGGCGATCGGAACTGAGATTGAAGAGCTTTATAAGCAATTAAGCGGTACTTGCAGCAACTATAAAAAGGCCGATTAATTACCGAGGTGCAGCGGTCAAGCGACTCCGAAATTGAACGCGAGATATCTTTGGCATTTGAAAAGTCCCCCCACGTAGAATTACTGCACTAAATTTTCATTGGATTTAAAAATGTGGGGCAATTCCACTGTTACGAAAGTAACATTCAGATTTTAAACATAATTGTTAGTTTTTGTAATTAAGGAATCCGTATCAAAATTTAGGATAGCATTAATTTCATCAAATTATAAAAGAGAGAAAAAAAATGTCGATTTTTATCCCTATATTTATCACTTTTTTACTATAGTCTTCGCGTTATTTTGTGCGAAGCTTCCATCTCTTATCACATTCTTTTGTCGAGAAGATGCACGTGTGAAATCGGAATGGTTTCGGGGGCAAAGGTGGTATTGGCGATCGGATCTGAGATTGAAGATCTTTATAAGCAATTGAGCGGTACTTGCAGCAACTTTAAAAACGCCGATTAATTGCCGAGGTGGGAGGGAAGGTGCAGCGGTCAAGCGACTCTAAAATTGAACGGGAGATGTCCTTGGTATTTAAAACGTCCTCCCACGTTGAATTGCTGGATTTTCGTGGAATTTCAAACTGTGGGGCAAGTCCGTTACGGAAGTAACAATCAAACTTTAAACATAATTGTTACAGTTAATAATCAAGGAATCCGCACAAAATTAACTATTAACCATCAAATTATACAAGACAAAAAATTTTGTACAGTTTTATCTAACCAAATTGCAATTATGGGTGTTTAAAGTTTGATTGCTCCGTTCATAACGGTGAAATTGCTTTGTGTCTATGAACGTAATGTCATGCCATATGCAGTAGAAGGGGTGGTCACTAGAAAAACGTATAGGTCCAATATTCATATAAAATGAAAATGTAAGTTTAGTACGGTGAAAACGCATTCCAACGAATTGGAAAAGACCGCCAATTTTGTTCGTCGTAAAGGAAATTTCATTGGAATGGAATTCAAGCAATGTAGTGGCAATTAAAACGGGACTGAACTTTCGTTTTTGTTGAAACAAATATTTTGTCGCATTGCTATTCACTGTAACGAGAGATTTTATTGTACTTATTAATAAAATGCCCGTTTCAAAGAGAAATAAATGTTTAAAACTAATTTCTGACAAAATAAGGCTTAATGCAGGTATTGGAAAAGTTTAAATGAACATTAATATGATATATGAACGGGTAAAGTATAAAACAAAGATTTTGTCAAAAAGTGAACTTTGGTCGTTTCTCCATTAAACCCGTTAATTAGAGAAAATTCATTATAATTTACGAAATCGTGACTTAAAGATGAAACGGATACAATGAAACATTTCAAAAAAGCAATTTCTAGCTTCAACTTTTAGAAACATATCTAGTACATGGGCAGGGCAGTCATAATTTACAAGGGAAGAATTCAATTATTGCTGTCTGTTCCCTGTTTGGAAGTCGCTGAGAACAACCCCCCCTCCCCCTCCTCCGTAGAGACAGTCACGGACTTATTACAAGTAAGTAAAATAATCCTTCTATAGTACCACTCTACATGAAATAGTACAATAATATTTCATTTCTATTTATTATTCGACAGTATATTAATGCACACATATAAACTATAGATACAAATAACGCATTTGCTTGGTGCTCCAGTGATTTCAAACTGAAGTGACGAATTTCGAAAACTGAATATTACGTTTTAAATAATATTGAAAAAACTTGTTGAATAGTTAACTTAAAAAAAAGTCAAAAACTTGTTGAATAGTTAAATTTAAAAAAAAGTCAAAAACTTGATATGCTTGTTCATTTCGGGTATCAGCTAAAAAATTATAGAAATCTCTTTCGCTAAGTTCCCGGGCCTGATGTTGCACTGTAAAAAAAAATGAATGTTGTTTTCACAGAATAATACAGCTAATTTTATAGCAATAAACTGTAAAAATTGCTAATTTTACGGTAATAAACTAAAATTACTAATTTTACCGTTATAAACTGTAAATTGCTAATTTTACAGTTTATCACTGTGCATTTTACCGTTTTAAACTGGAACCTATGCTGCCAGTTTTATACTGTTGGTTTTACAGTATAATACAGCTATTTTGCGATAATAAAAAGTAAAATTCTGGTAATAAACTATAAAACTGCTGCTTTACAGTAATAAACTGTAAAATTGCTAATTTTAGTTTATTACTGTGCATTTTACAGTTTTAAACTGGAACCTCTGCTGCCAGAAAAACAGCAGTTTATTTTTTGCAGTGTGAAAGAAAAACAAAAATGTAACAAAGCATCCACTTAAAAACCTAAAGCTAATCATTTCAAACTTAGTAACAGCAATAATTTCACCTAAATTAATTTTGCGAGTAAAATAGAAAAGAGAAAGAAAGAAATCGAAAGCGAAAGGTGCGGCGCTTAAATGATAAAATGACATTTGAATTCATTGGTCCGTTATTTTATCATAGGCGTTGCTATCAATTCTACTTCGCCATTTTTAAAAATGGACTTTCATTTATTTCCAGCCAACACAGTATCTTTACCTCATCTGCCTCCGCATATGGGTGATTTATGCGAGTGTCACATAATATTTCAAAAGAAAGAAAACTCGATAACCAATCCAGTTAGTCTTCTCCTGATTGAAAATCATCTTATTTCTCTGACATGAGTAGTTTCTATCACTATTTGTAACACGTGTATCAGATTAATTAGAAAGAAATAAGATTCTTTTTCCACTATTCTTTATTTTGTCTGAATGGTAACAGCTGCTGAAGCATCCTTGTAAAAGTTTGAAACTAATTCGCAGCGAGTCCACTCTATGAAACACATAAAATTTCCATGAAAAACGCATCTGTCTTTGTTTGAACGAATATATGAACATTAAATAGAAATAGAAAAACCTGAACCACACTGAAGCATGCAAAATAAATTTAAAATTGATGACTGAATAATTTGTGGAGGATAACTATTTCAAAACGAGGTAAAATTAATGCACCAAAAAAAATCTGAAGTCTGCAAATATATACATATTTTTTTAATGTACGCATATATACATTGTACGTATCGCTAATATTTCACACATTTAAATATTTCTTTGATAATTAATATGAAAAAACACTTTATCCTGCACTTTTATTTAAAAAATGCATGTCCAGTGAGTATGCTTATATTCTAAAGTATCTGCAGTATTTTCTAAAATGTATTATTATGCTTTTCGCGGGGCGATTAAAACAGCAGCAAGAGGGTTTTTTTCTCTCTATATTTAGAACAAAATAACTTACAACAATAAAAACAGAATAAGTTTTACTTTTTCCTTTTTAGAGTTTGCCACGAAGATACAAAATCATACAAGGCAATAATTGAATATCAGTACTACGCCTGTGCGATGCAATATATTCGTATGCCTGCCCTTTGCTTTTCGTATAGGCTCTTTACACTCTCGTGTCTTATGTCTCAAAACAAAAAAATTCTTTTTCACCCTGCACTCTCAAATCTCAATAACTTTTTTTTTTTGAAAACGTCATAAAAAACATTTATAGAGAGAAAATGTATTTAAGACGACAGGGAAAATTCATATTTTGTTTGTACACATAATTTCAAGAAAACTAAGTGAGTTCTTTTCTTTTCTTTTCTTCTCATTTTTAATACATATTTATGATCTAAAAGTATTAGCAATACCATCAATGAAAAAAAATCGCTAAGGGAGAAATCTGCTACATAATTAAGATCACTCTACAAGTGAAAACTAAATCTTTTGCTTCATTATATAATACTTTGCTAAAATTTATTACATTTTATTTATAGGTTTTACTATTCGGCAAAATTTTAAAGAAATTATAAATCACGATAAGAAATAAGCCAAAACCGAATACTCGAAGCACTTCTTAAAAATATTCATTTTGTGACACGTACTCGAATTTTCAGATTTAGAAAAAACGCTTTTATAAACATAAAATTCAGGATAAATTCAACGAAAAGTGGAATATTGATATAAAGGATTAACATAAGAAATTATCACGAAAATCCCATGCAACTGGCTAGCTATGAGTAATATGTTCACAAACATTTAGTGTAAAACAAATTATTTTTATACCTCTCAATTAATAATCATTTTAATTAATGGCATAAGGAAAAGCATTCATGTTGCACATTTCGAAACAGGCGTAAAAATATCGTTTCAGATAAAACTACAAGAGAACTTTCTGCACTTCGCAACCACTATTCCTTAGGCAACTGGAAAGGAAAACCTGAAATCAAACTGATAAAACAATTCTGCCATCTAAAACGACATTTCTTTAACTTTATCTTTATCAAATGTTTCTTTAAAACACATATTTGTTCTCAGAATGTGTCACATTTATTCAATCACGAGACAGGAATGAAAGTAGCTTGTGGAACTATTTTAGTTTTGACACTTTTCCTCTCCCTCAATAGCATGGTTAAGATCTTAGGAACGCAAAGTTGGGAAATTTATTTATTGAAAAATGCAATTGCTATCATTTAACATTAATCATATAATATAAATAAATCGTCAAAAGACTTTTTTAACAACCACATCGCGTAAGTGAGAAATCAAAACGTGAATTATGTAATGTTATTAAAAGTACCGTAAAATGGGGTGTATAGGAACAGCGGGGTCAATCGGAACAAAACTTCCCAACCGTACAAAGAAATTCTTCATAAATATACTATTGGGTATTTTTCGCCATGAATTTTTTTTTTAGAAAGGTAAGATCATAGGAAGTAGGAAAAAAATACTTTTGTCAATCTGGCAACGCTACTGGCTTCTAAAGAGGGCTGCACGTTGAATGCTAGAAAACATCACATTTTCATAGATTGCAAAACTTCATATGCAAGAACAAACCTTCTTATATTTAAAAACTATGAGTGGTATGTTTCAATTATACATGTATCTGAACAACAGAATACCACATTAGAATTTACATTTTTTATAAATTGTGTCATAAAAGTAAAGAATTCTGAAAAATGCCATGGGAAAAAAATTTGCGGGGTGAATCGGAACACTTAGTTCTGTTGTTCCAATTCAAGCTTATTTGAATGAAATTGTTTGAAAAATCAAGATTCTAACCTCAATTCTTCTAATCAACACAGGGACAAGGATTTATTACTGTTTATCGTATCTCGTGAGCAACTAGATCTTAGAATGACAAAAGTTACAGATTTCAAAAGATTTTTTCTCCAGGAGACTTTTTTTTACTTAAAATAAAAGGGAGAAAGTCACATAGACTTTATGTAGTAAACGTCCAGCACACAGACAGTGATGAATAAGCGAAAAAATCTTTCAGGACAATCCCCGAAACCCAGAAATTTCAAAAAACTGAAGAAAAGGCAGAGTTCATCCCAGGAGATGTTATGAAAAAACTTAAGCCAAGTCACAATTGCTAGTTTTAAGGACAAGTACATATTTGTGGACGACATGAGTGACTTCCATTCATGTTAAATCTTTGCATTTCAATTCAAAAGCTTTTCTTAAAATTACTTTTCATTTTTCATAAGTTCAAAATTATTTTGAATTTTCACAAATTATAAATGTTTACTGGTACTGAAATTATACATTTATTTGACAGTAATTATGTGTTCTTATTCTCCCCCATCAATATTACTCATGTTTGTGAGACCTATTACAGATTAAATTGAAAAAAATAAAAATTTTAACAAGTGTTCCGATTGACCCCTATCAGCGGGGTGATTCGGAACACCCATAATTTGCTATATATTTTAATAATAATTGCTCAAAATCTTTTGTCTTTGCTTGGAATATCAAAAGTAAAGCAAGACCGAAGTTTTTACCCAAAAAATCAAATTAAAAAAAAATCTTTTAACTGCTTTTTTTTACAATCAAAGCTGAAAAGTGTTCCGATTAACCCCATTTTACGGTATTGTAACAAAACCATAGTCTCAGTCAAATAGATAGACAATTCTATATAAACTTTATAATTACATGTTTAATGGTTAGTCTTAGCCGCATTTAATGTCAGGAAGGCTGAAATGTTTATTTTAAAAATGTAACTATGCAAAATAAATCATGTAATATATCAAAAGAACCTTTGAACAAACAAATTTCCGAAACAATCTGTTGCGGATAAGATATGAAATAGGTCTTATCCACACGTTCTGAAATAAAGCGAAAATTCGTACTCAAATTATTAGCCGCGCTAAAGATTTTTATTTTTATTACATGCTTAATACTTAGTCTAATAGCTGCATTTTGTAATTACGAAAAAAAAATATTATTTATCAAACAGATGACAAACGTGTTAACAATCAAATAGTACACCAAAATAAGCTATCATTGCATGTAAGGAATTAATAGGCTCAATCTTAAGTGTATAAGTGTAGTCGCAAAGCAACAGTTCCTGGCCAAATTATTAGATGCACTATGATTTTTTTTATTATTTCATGTTTAATGCTTAGTCTAATAGGCCGCAATTTATTTAAGAACAGTAAACAGTTAAAAATCCTATGTGCTATCAATTATAAACAATCAAATCCCTCATCGATATAATACATTATTACACATTTGAAATTGAATAGGCAATCAAACATTGTAACCAAGCTCCAAGCTACCGTCCCGGGCAAAATTCTTAAACGTACTTATGAATTTTTATAATTAAATGTTAAATATTCAACCTAAATTGAAAATTAGCGACACATACATTCGGTATTGCTTCATGACCATATTAACATAGTAATATCAAAGTGAATTTATTCATTTATTTTTATTTTCCTCTGTTTTTGCTGTCGCCTCATTCATCACCCAGAAATGCAAAATGCTACATTCTTGCATCGATAGCATGTCACAGCAAACTGAGGCTTTCATAAATACAAAATGTGGCTCAGCTACATATTGATATGTTAAGACGCTGATCAAGCTTCACTTATAATACATATCTCTAAAAATATAAGGGTACGTTTAGGCAGGGGTGGCAAGAGAGGGCGGTTGCACCCCCAAATATTTTTCACAGAATGATAAAAAAACGTTTAAATTCAATTTGTGTATAACACAAATCAATGATCACGTGCAAAAGGATCTAAAACAGCTTGTCAATTTTCAACAAAAATTGACAAAACTCATCCTTAAACATATTCTCAAGATGATTTCTTATAAGAGAGGAATCTGAAAAAATGCTCTGAAACAAGTATAACGGGACGAGAAAGAATTTTCAACTTTAGCTGTTCGGAAAATAGAACAAGACACTGAAAATCGATGGAAAAAAAAATCTTCTTCTTGACTCCAAACATTGCACATTAAAACTTGACTAAAAACTAATTTTTAATCAAGACATTTTATGTGATAACTAATTACAAAACAATTTTAAAGCTTAGTCATAAGAATTTAAATTGTTTTAATACCTCCAATTTTTCTTAATATTTAATCCAGTTTCAGATATCTTTCTTTTAACCAATATGTAGATTTTTTCCATATTGAGGTACTTCAAATTTAACAAACTTGTGTGCCCCCTCAAAAAATATATTGAAATGCCTCCCCTGCGTTTAGGATAGCACCACATACGTGATGAACTGAATTATTCATTCAGAATATATTCACTAAGTAAATGTTTAAATTCAATTTGGGGAAAAGCAGTATTAAATGTTCCTCTTCTATAAAAAAGCACCATCTGCATGATCATATCCAATCCAAATATTAACAAATGTCATATAGCCCCTCCAATTATTACTGGAATTCTACTTAAATGGATTGTAATTGAATTAGAAACTTTATTTTTTGATTTAGAAAAAAAAAAAGAAAGAAAGAAGAAACACGTGTTGCGAAACATGTAATTTCTGACAAATCTTTTCAGTTTTCTTCAAAATCAAAATTTTATTTCCAAATCACAAAACATTAATTCCATTAAGAAGTCAACGTATACTTAAAAAGCCTCCGAGATAAGTTTTAGAGTTTAAAATTTGCATAGGTAAAAACTAAATAATTAGGTTTATAGGATTGCATTCCGATTTGATAGCGCAACAAATAAGGCAAATTCTTCACACTATAATTCTGTAGGTCAAAGATATGTGCTCGAAGCAAGAGTATTTGCCCCCACCCAATGGACTCATGTTTCAAATGCCAATTATCCCCTTTTTTGCAAGGTTTCTCTGCGGTCAGAGCTTTTCTGTTCCTACATCCAACGTGGAAGTCAGGAATGATTTACAAGAAGTACAGCTATGCCCGATTCGAATATCATTATGAAGGCCAGCGTCTCAACCATAAAATGGCAGAGAGAGACATAAAGTTGGAATTTAATGCAGCCTCGACCAATCCGGACGCCGCTTCAGGATTAAGTTGGGTGAGCGAAAGGGTTACAACTTCTATAAAACTTGGAAAGCGAATTCCGAATTAAGCTTTTCGTCAGGTACTACACGACTGAAATAATAATGTTCCTCCTGGTTCGTTTCAGGATCAGTTCCAAGGCGTGAAATATATTACCGCTGAGTCTGCACTAATAGGATTAGCCTCCAAGTTCTCTCTGCTCTAGGAAGGATGGTGAGAAGGCTCTAGGTCTCCCACAAAGGAATGAGGTTTTAGAATGGAAGCTTTCAACAACTGCAATTGGAGATTTACGGACATTTGATTAGCCGCGGGCTACTACTGGCATAACAAGAATCAGAGAAACAGTAGTGTCCTTATGAAGAGTTTTCTCTTGGTGATTAGATTTTTTGCTCTCATAAACTTCTCTTTTTCTTCATGTTGTTAGAAAAAGCTGAATTAGTCTTGTTAGTTTGACTTCAATTATTCGTTCGGTTTTCCGCGAATCTTTTCGGAAGCAGAGTAATAACGTTGAATAAGTTTGGGAATTGCAAGCATAAAATTCAGGGACATATATAATGCTGCAAGCATTAAATTTAATGTTCTGTCAGTTCACAAATAATCAATACTACCTAGTCAAAATGAGCAGGATAATAAGTTCAGTTTATTTGGGAAAAGTAAGATTTAAAGTAATTGAAAGGAGTTCTTTGCAAATGGTAAAAATACATTCCTAAAACCTTTATGAAATTAAAGTAAGTAATAATTCAGAACTTCCCAAACCAATAATATGTATTGAAAATAATAATAGTACAAGGGTAAAAAGTTAATTTTTTTCTCAAAAAAATATTAGTTCATAAATACTTCAAATATGTTTTGAATATGTTTCAATTTAGTGTTTTATTAAAATATTACTCTAAAGTAAGTATTTATAATCTAAAGTAAAAGTAACAAGCAAAAATTTGAAAAGAATTATCTCCACGACCCAGCCTTTGTAGTTAGAAAAGTATAAAGTAATAATTATTTTTTTTTAAAAAAAAGCTGTTTCTTTCTATCATGCATTACAGGCAGGGAAATACAGTGAAGCACTTTTTAAACGTTTTTGAAAGGACTTTAAAAAACGTCTGAATGAAAAGGCGTATAATAGTACGTAAACAACATAACGTAACCGTTAATGTAAATAGTAAAACGTAAACGTTAATATATATGGGACTCTGCCAGGATCGATTAAAAAAACATATAAATGATTAAAACGTATAAAAGAGAAAGGTATAAACGGTGTTTCACTGTATATCAGAAATATACGCGTCTTCGGGATGCACTGTTTTGATACAAAAGGTATGACTAAGATTTTATGAAATGAAAAGGATGCGCTAATGTAAATGAGAAGAAATGAAAAAGGTGCTATGCAGTAATGATATTCTTGAAAAGGCGCCGATATTGCAAAAGCTCAAGCTGATAAGCCTTCCAGTAAGCTTTCTCATTCTTATTCATAAACGGCATTAAAAAGCAAACTAATCTAAGCGATCTTAATCACAATGCAGACACATATCTGCAGGTAAATGCTGGCTCATCTAAGCCACTCTAAAAGAGCCGATCTCCGAGTCGAACGCCGGAATAGCCAAACAGTTTTAGCACTAGTAAATTAAGGCTTCGACAAGTTCATTAATCATTCTCGGCCAATGGCAATGGCGGCAAACCCCCCTTCCTCCGTCCAACAAGTGCTTTTTCCGTTCATCACAGCCGCCTTTTCATTGCAGAAAAAACGCCACAGAAATGAGAATGAACTTTTAAAGCAGCATTTGTTTCAGATGTTGACAGATTCCTCAAATGCTGCAACCGGAGGTCTTTTTCCTCGCAAAAGAAAAGAGAGCTTCTTTTTTTATCTTTTTTTAATCGACTCGTGGTGATTCTTTTTCTTTATGGGGGAGCAATTACGCTATTTCGCTAATGCTATAATTGAAGACTAGCTGCCCACCTGATAAGCAAAATCTTGCAAAAATAATAATAACCGAAGTTAAAATAAAGCGAAGGCGAAAAAAAAAGGGACGAAGCAATAAGTAAATAAAAGGCATGTGTTCTAATGTGCTTGAGCGAGCACGACTGCGTGCCAAGCCACGTGTACCGACATGATTCAGTTAGAATCGTGAGTAATTTCGGGGCTAAGTGTTAGATACCGTTGGCCGATACCACTTGCGCGGAATGCTACCATTGCTGTGATCGACTGTCAGTCAGTCGATATAGCCCTCAGTCACGCGCACGGAATCTAGAGCTTCCATTATCGGACTCGCAGAACAGTAGGCCTCTCTTTTTTTAAATCATTACATTCACGACGAAAAGGCTCACTTGCTTGCACCCTTCGCTTTCCAATCCCAACAGTGATAAATTCTTGGCTTAATAAATTAGTTCATTTCTACGGGTGGATTCTACCCTGAATCTCTTATTTTTGTCTACGAAGAGTTAAAAGAAAAAAAGAAGGTTACTTTTAACGCACGCTATGTTTCAGTGATAGCAGTTTGGGACAACGTTTAGATAGATATCCTTACCAAAGACGTCAAATTAGCAGTTTAAAAAGGGTATGCAGTTCGTACCATTGAAATTTGTGTCATAAAAAACCACAAGGTAAAATTATTATCGATTAATCGAATGCTATTAGCAAAGTGATTCAGACTGAAAACTAAGCTAAAATGAAGCAAAACAAATGGTTCTTTATTTTGCTGAATGTACCGTTACGTGATTGATTGAATATTGGCAACTAATGGTGATTCAGACCATTTTTAAATACCAATGCTTGCGATATGAGCATTGAGCAATGATGTAATTTGTATACGAGAGAAGTAATACGCCAATTTAGCGAAACATGACTACATGCAGTTTGATTCGGAACCAAAATTGTTTTCCGAGGAGGCGGGGCAGTAATAATAAACCCTTATACGTACACGTGCTACGATTGACAATATAGATCAGGATCAATGGTTCAGTAGGGCTATCGCTTGATAGTAGAGCATTTTATGCAATATGATTGCGTGATCGCTACTGGTAACGAAAGGACTAATAGCCAATGACAAACAGTACAGTCAACGACCACTTAAATGCGTAAGTTTGAATTAACTTTGTAAATTAGAAACTTTCTTTTGAATACTATTTTCTTTTATGTATTAAGGTTTTGTTTTTCCCCCAATTATAATTAGCATTTATTTGTATTTTAAATGTATTCACTCGTTTTTAAAATAAGCTTCTCTAATTGTTTACAGTTCTGGAATAATTTAAACAAAATAAATAAATAAATAGTGATAAATTTTAATCTTTTTTTTTAAATCATTCTTTCAATTAAAATTATTTCTTAGTTTATTAATGCAAATGAAGAAAGTACCACGAAAGTAAGATTCAAATTAATTTGAACTTCATTTGAACCCAAGTTTTATTTAGCACAGGGTTCTACAGAGGGCGGAGCAACAAACTTAGATTCAGTGGCCCTTGAATCTCTACTCCCTTTTTCATAACGTACAAAATTTTCTAAAAAAATATCCGCAGCAGAATCAGTAAAACAAACGATAGGTTTGATTTTTGAGTAATTAAAGTCTACACAGAACAACATATCTGCTGCAAAATAAACTCATTGCCTAATATCACATACCTGAAAAATTATAAGAGTTTAATTCACACATGAATTTTTGTATAACATTCTTAAAGTTAAAAATATTTTAATTAGAACTAACATTTGTACGAAGGAAATTTACGAATTTGTGCTATGATAGGTTCATATGCCCTGTTACATTTAACATAAAAGTTTTAATCATGATGTCCTGCCAATTTGAACTAAACATTTAACATTAGAAGAAGAAAAAATAAAATAAAGATAAAGAGTTAATATTATATGTGGCATTTTGTGCCCATTTCTTCAATATGTTTTGTTCTCTGCAATACAAACTAAATCAGTAGCAACCAAAATCAATGAACAATAAATTCGAGGGGGGGGGGGAGAAGGTTGTATAAGATAAAATAGAGAATATACTTTATGAAAAGTTTAGTTACATACCCAATACATTCATACAAGTAGGCAAACTAAAATAAATAAGTTTTGGCAAAAATAAATAACAAATAGAAAATAAGGAAAAAATGAATAAAATCTTATTTTATTGTCATGTACTTAAAGTCATCACATGAACTTTTGCTTAAAAAATTCACATTTACTAATTAGGATGATATGCAAAAAGCTTTCGTATAATGATTCATTTTATCTTGGCTCTATCTTATTTCTGCAGAATTTATCTGTCGAATTAAAAGTCATAATTATTCTGGTGGAGTATACCGAATTCTATATTAGCACTCTTGTTCCAAAAAGGAAAAGAAGAAAAATCAAATTATATCTCAGGTGGAACTGCGATTCAACTTTTCAGAATTACTGATATACAGATACAGGGTGTCTGGCATTGATAAAAAAAATTTATTTCAAAAAAATAATAAAATTTATGCATAATGAGTTTTTATATATTAATCCTTACCACCTCTAGTTTCTCCCCAGTGCTTATCTTAAGGTATGTAAGTTTTTATATTATATTAGATAAAGACATGTAAGTCGAAAATTGAAAATAGCGTCTATGAAAAAAAAAAGACTCCCAGTTAGCCCTCAAAGAGGGTGTGAGGGTCAAAACCCCCAGAATTTTCGGTTTTAACACCTATTGACAACTCTAATCCGTATAAGTAGGGATTCACCGATTAATCGGAAAATTTTTCGATGATTAATAATCGGCAAAATCGGCGGCAAATTATTTAAAAATATTATTCTTTAAAGTATAGTTTCACTAAGAAACTATACTTTAACCTGTTAACCGGGGAATTAGCTATTGCTCAACTCGTTTCACAATGGGGACTTTTTTTTCGCAGCGATAAGTAATATCCCACCTCAAATAATAAAGCACACCTCAGTAAGTAATATCACACCTCAAATAGTAATTAAAAAGTACTTAAGTCATAAATTTATTACTAATAAAAATATATAAAACACTGAAATTCACAATAAGAATATTCAAATCAGAAAGTTATTACTAACATATAAGATACTGAAATGCAGACTAAAAGGAATCCAAATTGTGGCAACTCGAAGTATAGATCATGCAGCGCCCGTTTTCCCGTTAATAGCGCTCAAGTTACAGATTACAAGAACATGAAAATTCATGACGCATCGACAATATGATGGCATATATATAACCACTCTAAAATTTAATAGATAAGAACAACATAGAACAACATGCGTTCAATACATTACGATTAATTTCCATGACGAAATATTTCGTCATGCCCATTGCTGTAGGCTTTTATGTATAACGAAATATTTCGTCATACCCAGTTAACAGGTTAAAGAATAATACCATCATAGTTTCACTAAGAAAAACTATGATGAATAATTTTATTAACAGTAATAATAATCCTCACTGTTGATGTAAAGGTTTTAATACATTAATTCTCCTATTTTGAATAAAAATACTCATAGATAATGTAGCAACATTTTTCTTGCGTCGATACTTTTCTCCTTGCTTTTAGATTATCTTCAATTTTCATAAAGAATAAAAGTCTTGAATTACATAGCTACTAATAATTGAAAAATTGAAACTAAAAGAACTTAAAAATTGGATTGCTCACCACACAGACTCCCCTTTCTTTTTTTTTTTAATTTTTGAATTTTCATGTTTAGTTTACATAATTAGCATTGTGCTAATGCAATATTATTGACAATAATATGAAAATTAGTTCAGAGAAATTTGATAAAATTGTGAAATTATATTGGGAAAATTAGGAAAATATAAGAAAAAATTAGCAACTATTTCAAAAGTTAGAATTGTAAAAAAAAACTAAAAAAAAAAAAACACTGTAACGGTGAAATTGGTAGTACTGAAAACAACCATTTTAATCATTAATCAGCTTGACCGATTAATCGGCCGATTATCAACTGCCGATTAATCGGTAATCGGTAATCGGCCAATTTGCTTATCGGTGCATCCCTAGAAATGAACATAAATTTTTTTGAGGTAATCAAGGATTTAGGTGAGGTTGGAGTGCTCATCAGTCACTTGCACAACATTAAATAAAAAGCTAACAACTAATTGCTTTATATTCCCGTGCGACACTAAAATTGGGCAAATTGTGCCATTTTTTTTATTTTACTTTTTATACACTTACTCCCAGCCTGAAGTTCTACACCCCGTAGCGGACGCGTTCTCCTTGCTGAGAACCACTAATATGAAAAAGCAGTAGAAACTTAATACTGAGATATAAGTATAAAATGACAGCGTAAAATAGCAGTTCAAATAAAAGCATTTAAAAAGAGTTTAAAACTCAGAAAACAGCAGTTTTGACTTTCGGGGCTATCAAAACGAGCTTCTTCACCAGTGCAGGTAAGAATAGTTCACGAAAAACCTAAGCATACGTATTGTGAACAAGACCACTGACCTGCTCACTTGACCTCAGCTTAGGTTTTCATGAACCACTTATGTACTAATGAAGAGGCTTGTTTTGATAGTTTCGAAACAGCTGTTTTCTGGATTATTAAATCTTTATGATTTTATTTGTATCTTATTTCACTTTGTCATATTTTACTTGCATGCTTTACGTTAGTTTCAATTACAAATCGACTTTTCAAACATAAACTATGAAACAAAAACATAGTGACAAAAAGAACTAATAAATAGCAAAGTAAACAAATCAATAAAACCGGTAGATATTTATTACCACGCACTTAAATTCATTAATACTTTAATAATCAATTCTTTAAATCAGTTTTTCCTAATGACAGTCATATTTACAAATCAGAGTGTGATCTGTAGGAACATTTTTATTGTATGATTCATTTTACCTATCCACAATCTTATTCTTGCCGAATTAAAAGTCATAACTATCCCGACGGAGTATCTCGAGACCTATATTAACACTCTTACTCGAAGAAGCAGAAGAAGACAAAATAAACAAATACATAATAACAAAAATAAATAGTAAAGTAAACAAATTAATAAAACCGGTAGATGTTTATTACCATAAGCTTAAATTCCTTAATACATTGTTATTCTTTGAAATTAATATTTCCAAACTAGAATGATCTGCGAGAACATTTTTATTTTATGATTCATTTTACCTATCCACTATTTTATTCCTGCCGAATTAAAAGTCATAATTATTCCGGCGGAGTATCCCGAGCCCTACTATATTAACACTTGCTTGAAAAAGCAGAAGAAGGGAAAATAAACAAAAACAAAAAAATAATGATCAAAATAAGTAATAAATGGTAAAGTAAACAAATCAATAAAACCGGTCGGTGTTTATTACGATGAACTTAAATGCATCATTACGATATAATTCAATTCTTCAAAATTAATTTTTCAAAATTAACACAATCATATTTACAATTAATGATCTGTGGGAACATTTTTATTTAATGACTCATTTTAGCCAGCCACTATCTTATTCCTGCCAAATTAAAAGTCGTAATTATTCCAGCGGAATATCCCGCGCCCTAAATTAACACTAATGCTCGAAGAAGCAGAAGAAGGAAAAATAAACAAATACATGACAAAAATAAGTAATAAATGGTAAAGTAAACAAATAAATAAAACCGGTCGATGTTTATTACCATAAAAACTTAAATTCATTAATGCCTTATTATGCAATTCTTTGAAATTATTTTTTCCAAACTAGAGTGATCTGCGGGAACATTCCTATTTAATGATTCGTTTTAAATAGCCACTATCTTACTCCTGCCGAATTAAAAGTCATAATTATTCAAGCGGAGTATCCCGAGCCCTATATTAACACTCTTGCTCGAAGAAGCAGAAGAAGCGAAAATAAATCCTCTCAGGTGGAACAGGCGATCGCGGCGCATCAGAATTACTGATATAGAAATCAGCAACTAGTGCCTTCCGTTTCGATAAGGGACGGCCCCCTCTGAAGTCTGTCCTCCGTGGACAGAATTGGGAAGAGGGCTTGCTCGATTTGATTCCTTTTGACAGCTAGGTATGTGACAAAACTTGTTTTGGCCACAGCTGCAACCACTCGAAACCAGTTCCCTGTCAAACTATCCATAACACCTTCCTGGATTCGCTTACACCGTTACCAGCGCCGCTACCCAAATTCTTTAACAGATTTACATTCGAAAACTAAAGTATCTACAAAAAGACCGAACGTTTAGTTCATGATTTGCAGCACACTTTTGGGAGCTGTTGTGTAGTCAGCCATCCGAACATGAAACGGAGTTTTCTTAGTCATTATTCTTAGCTTGAATAACGAACTCTTTATTTCAAGCACGATTTACGGGACTGCGAGTGTTCCTTTGACTTGTCGCTCAGGTACAAAGTGGGATGATTTTATACGGTTACGCACAGTGAGGCATAGAAATGAAACAAAGTTAATTTGAGCCACCCTGTGAAACAATTGAATGTTGTTTTTTTTTTATGGTTTGCTTGACATTTCCATTCAAAGAGTGGATTGATATCATCGGGGGTCAGGGCTTAATTTGGTTGGGGGGGGGGAGGCTGTGGGACCCTCATAGAATAAAAAACTTATTTTCATACGTTAAAAATTGTCTGAATTTCCATCTTTTTTGTTAATCGTCACAAAAAATTAAAAGGAAGTGCATGAGCTAAACTCATCGGGGGTGACTGAGCCTTCATAGAATACTCAATGCGAGAATGTCCCCTAGTGCTATGATCAGAGCTTTGTGAAACAAAGTGCATGTTTTTAAGGCCCTGATAACACAAAACTAAAGTTGGGCACTTAATGTACCATATCACGAAGAGAATTTTGACAAGGATTACTAAATAACAGAAAACAAAAAAGTAAAATGTAGATGTTCAGTTAGCTGTTTGATTCAATATTAATATTTGCAAATACAATAATTGATACTATATTTTATCGAATGTAAAACAAATATTTTAAGCGTGTATCAAATGCCTATGGTATGGTAGTTGCAAAATTTGCGAAGCCTATCGACAACGCTGGCTCAAAACTCGGCGGGAAGATTCTCTGCGCACAAGTGTTAGTAGCCACATTTCATTTGATTCCGCAATTATTTAAAAATAAATAAATAAAAATGATTAAAAAAACATTTGATGAAGAAAGAAATGATTGGAGCATTATAAATCGAAGATCTAGTTTTGTTTTTCGATAAATTTTTTTTCTTTTTTTTTTTACGTAAAAAGCTGTTCCGAAGCTTGCGATATATGACAATCCAATGGGAAACGAACACCCTTCCTGTTCGTGGTATCATGCATAGCGTGTTAAGTTTTTTGACTCTCTTAACGCGATTGTAACTAGGCCACTCGTAACAAATTGGCGAATTGAGTATGGCTAATCTAAAATATATATTTTACTTTCTTGGTGCGATATGATATGAAAAACACTTTACATACGCGTCTCACATCTACATGAAAAGTTAGTCTAGGCCATGCGTTCCACTTTCTCTTGATTATGTGCACTATTTTATACTATCTGTAAAAATATTGAATAAACATGATACGGCAGTTCTGACTAGGAAATAAAGAAATCCTCAGTTGCGCCAATTTAAAATTCATTATTTTTAAAGGCAAAATCTTCACGATAGCTAAAAATCTAATCCAAGTTAAATCAAGCAGGAAATACAGAAAGAAATAGCAACCTGCAATTTTTATTTCTTAGCAATAAGGAAATGAGTTACAACAATGCAACAAGTTACTGTAATAACTATTTACTTTTGAAGGGAATGCACCTTCTTGCATTCTACTCGACAAAAACTTGTCTCTTAATGTCTTACTCATCAATTGATTTGATAAAACCAGTACTCACTTTTTACGAATGCGAAGTTGCTTCCACAAAGTAAATCCTCTCTGGGACTTTTTTTCGCCTCTTTGAATTGTTCAGATGGATCAATAACATCTTACAAGTAATTCCATTGATCGGACAAGCGAAGAACTAATAAAACTTGGCTAACGTACTATTCGTGCCAAACTGTTGTCAATTAAGATAAACGTTTAATTTCGTGCTAAATTGTTTTGATGTAAACCAACTTATTATAATTTTGTATCAAGCTAGCGGTTTATTTCTAGTACAGAAACAGGTTACGATTTTCTCTTCAAATGTGTAGCTCTGCTTTGCTGTGATTCTAAATACATTTTTTACAAGTCATATTAGCCACTCCACTCCATTTTCATTCATCTTACAGTCAAACCTCGTTAATTCGAACACGCTTAAAATGAATTACTGCTAAGACGATCTCCATTTCCGATTCCTGCCTATGGTTGGTAGTGTATTATTCTTTAGATAAGATGAACTACGGTTAAAACGAACTAATTTTAAAAGTTCATTGGAGTTCATTTTAATGAGGTTCGACTGTTAACATATCTATGCAATATAAATTATAAAAAAATCTTATAAAAAATTATGGATATTACTAGCGGTGTAATATGTAACACTGATGTTTCCATTTCATTAGGCACATTAAACTTCCTATTATCCGCGATCTTCCAAACTTGCAAAAAAAAACGCCAATGACTAATTGAATACTGATAAATGTACCCATTTTAACTAAACAAGTGAAAATATATTTTCAAACATTTCCATTTATTTTCTTCCCCTCCCTTCGAATGGCATCAAATCTTCCAAGGTGGCCTAAACCTGACTAGAAGGAACAGTTGAAACCACCTTACTTGTAGATCTACCTTACTTACTGATTTTTAGATCTATAGATTTTGCATACATTTTTTAAATACACTTTTGTTGATTCTAGCTATAGCTTAAATGCATGCTAGTGCTACTGAATTTTTAAGCTATTCCATATTGTAAAAAAAAAATGTATAACTTACTCCCAAAAAGTGGTGGCAGCATACTGCATCCAAAGCTGCTCCATGTAATGGAGTAAATAAACTGATAAAACTGGTGTAACGTCATAAGCGATGTGTAAAGTTACACCAGTTTTATCAGTTAGTTACTCCATTGCACAGGAGGCAGCTATGCAGCCAGCTTCTATGGAGTAAAGTTCCATACATTTTTATAGTGCATACACTATTATAGATTTTTATCCATTAATGGATTATCCGCGGAATTCGCTAATTGGCGGTTGGAGTGCGAGTGGAGTTTACTGTGCTACTGTTTAGGGGTAGTAGTAATATTAAAAACTAATATTTATAAATCGACAAATGATGTTATTTGCAAACATGCTTTAATATGTTTGTTGTGAAGGGATCTTGGTTTTAGACTTTTAAATGTAGAAATGTATACAGGTGACATTTCAAAAAATCTGCATTAATTTTTAGAAATGTGCACTACAATAATAAATTGAGTGCATTGAATAAAATCTGAAAGAAACATTTTTGGGGGAAGGGGAGAGGCGGGAGAGACATAAATTCTAACATGCAAAAAAAGACCATATTAGGATCGGTAACATGTATTAAAATCGTTAGTTCTAGGGAGGTTTGTAACAACCCGACTTGATCTGCGCCCGTAATACATTTATAATAACAGACTAATATCTTGGCAATCATTGCCACACATCGATTGAAAATTCCCACTTGGAAGCAAAACACAGCAGAAAAGTTTGATTACTTCATTGCATAATAGAAAACACTATTTTCCCAACCAAGAACATCTGCCTTTCTTATTCAGTGTTATCATTAATGGGATTCGAAAAGCGTGGAAGGAACATATAGTTTGGTTTAGTACAAGGAGTAAAGATTTCTAATGTTAAACAAAAATGAAAAACATAAAACAAATGAAAAAACAAAGAGAAATGTGTGCTCGGAAGAAGTTGCTAATGATTTTTTGAGGTATATCCAGACCCATGAGCTCAATCAGCTGACATCGAAATGGATGAGCTGATCAAAAATCAGCTGACACCAAAATGGCTGAGCTGATCAAAAATCAGCTGACGGCAACTACAATGAATTACTGACACTGAAATGTGGTTTTTGTATTTGTTTATGAGAAGGTCATGTAAAAGTAGGTTGTAAAACTAATTATCTGATGCAAACGAACATAATATAAATAAAATCTTAAGAAAAGCGGAATGGCATTTATATGACATACTCAGTGAGCCGTTTAATGCAACAAGACACCACGGTACTTCTGAGAGTCATTTTAAGCAGTAATACAACTCTCTACTTCTACGTTTACGACGTGAGAAATTCAAGAGATTTCACATGCGTTTTTTTTTGAATAAATAACTCAACTTGGATATTAATGAATAAAAGCTGAGATGCCGAAGTAGCTCTTTGCAATTAAAATCCCCTACGGAATCATTCCCTACGGAATCAATTGAAGTGAAAGTTATTCTACCTTTTCCAACAACTAT
>JAXGGA010001493.1:0-35000 GCA_038373865.1 Uloborus plumipes | reverse complement strand
TTTTCTTATTTCTTTAATTTATTTCTTCAAATCCAGCAGGTGAATGACCTCCGTGCTTGTTTCGCAAATTCATTTAATTTGTCGGCCCGTTTAGAAGAGTGCGGCTAGAGCAAACGCCTAAATGCATCCGTCTTTTCTTTTTCTGAAGCAACTCAAAGTGAGAGAAGTTTGTGAAGTGTTTGGCAAGTTGAACCAATTCATCATCATCTATTACTCGGCCAATGATCAAAATGCCGAATGCATCGATCGCATTCTGAGTTGAAGTCATTCGATACATACCAAAGCACGCATTCAGACTCGTTATTAACAAAAAGGATCGTGCGCGCCTCCTCCTTTAAGATCTGCATCCTACAATAAGCTTATTTTGCCAGCTCTCTCCTCTTCTCTGCTCAATTATAGCTTGGGAATCGCATCAGGAAAGGGGATAGTGCTTCTCAGCTCTGATTGCTTCAAAAAAAAAAAAAAGTCGCTGCACTAATGGTCACAGAAGTTCACTGCTTCCAGGACGAAATAATTAAAAACGGAAAATAAGCTTTATATTCAGATTTCAACCCTATATATTTAAAAGTCATTATTTAAAAACTATATTATACGTATACAGAGAAACCTGTGGGTTGACTACTAGCGGTGCTGTACTTTAGCGGTCAACTTATAGATGTTGATACATATGGGCAATTCCATGCAAATGTGGAAAAGCGTTGAAAAAATTAAACTCGAGTAATGTGACTATTCTGCATATTTTTTGGTTTAAAAATGTTAGAAGTTTCTTATTTATAACAATTTTTTGATAGGAATGTAGTTTTTTAGTTTCGGCAATACTTTGAAGTTGGTATTAGAGTATTTTATTTTCAGTGAAGCAAATGGTCAAACTTTCAACATTGATAAGTATCAATTTTTTCCATTAGATAAATGTGACAAAGGAAGATTGTTGTTTATTACACTTTAAATTAATATTGTGAATTGATGAAACAAGTGTTTTCAATTTAATTAAGTGATTTATGTCAATTTCAAAAAGGCACTGTTCTATGTAACGTAAGTTACCAAAAACATGTTAAAGTTTTTACAGCAAATAAAGAAAGGGCAATACAATGTTAACTATGTTATATTTTCTATCTTATAGATGTGTACTAAGCAAATAACAGTACTTTTCTTTTCAATATTGTTTATTTAATTTTTTGTGCTACAATCAGAACGTGTAACGTAAGTTACCCACATATGCAGATAACGTAAGTTACCTTAGTAGAACTTCAATACTTGTGTTTCGAAATAAAGTAAATTGTAAATAAAACCTATGTGGTTAATAGAAGCAATTTATTCAATAATTCTTTTAATTGTACTACTGTATTTACTTAATTTAGATTACTCATATTTCTTAAAATGTCTGTTTTTTTATAAGATTATAATACACCTTTATTATAAATTACATGCTTCTTTTTGGCTATTAAGATCATAATTCTCTTTAAAAAATATCACTGCATTCAGAATATTTAGCAGGTAATGTACTATGAATTATTCAAAAATGACTTCTGTTATAATTTAAAGTTATCAAATATGTTTTGGAACAAACAAATATAAAAATAGTTTATCTCTTTCAATTGAAATATATTTTGTTTTGCATTAAAATGCCACTGAACTCTGCAGAAAAGATGCGCTGTAGAAGGGGTATGAGAAAAGTCATGTGGATATTACAGATTCATAAATAAAAGTCACTCTTAATAGTTTTGAAATATGTTAGAAAAAGCAAAATGTATCAAAAAAATTTCTGAAGATCCGCACATTCACAATGACCATTTAAGAACCAGAAATGAACAAAATGTAGGGTTTCGTTTAGTTGTATTTTAAGGAATAAGGAGAAAAAAACAGATAAAAGCTGGTGACTGGTGTGTGGTGAAGTACGAAAATACATTGTATCCTTGAGTGGTGACGATTATTGAAGAAGACGAGTTTAAAGTAAAAGTAATGGCTGCAGTTGGAACCAATCAAAAATTGCCAGAAACGACAGAGGAAATTTATTATAAGAGAAAACATGATTCGAAAATAGAATTACCTAAACTTGTTATTACCAGCGGCCAGTATGCATTTAAAAGTCTTATGTTTTGTAATATTTTTGATTGATCATTGAGTTTGGCATTAAATTTCTGTAAATTTAACTCAATAATTGTTAATTTTCAGTATTTTGATCTAAACTAAGCTGTAATTTTCATTCATTAGTTTTTGTAATAAATGTAGGCTTGTAAGTGAATTTTGTAACGTAAGTTACTGTAACGTCAGTTACCCAGTTAAAAATTCTCATAAAATTCAATTTTTTAAATAAAATTTTAAATTTAAGAAAATTAATTCCTAAATATTATAAGAAACTGATAAATTATACTTCAAACAAGAAAACAGCTGTAATAGAGCAGAAATTTGCCTTAGAACCAATTTTCATATTATGCCGTTCCCTTTTTGTGTAACGTAAGTTACTGCCTTATTTTTGACTGCTAAATTTTGTAAAATTTAAGTGCATCGAATATTTTTGCATTTTAATTTTGCTTTTGACTGGCATTTTCACTGAATGCTTTTGTACAAGGTTTTTATAACAATATTTGTCTGTACTAAGGAGCTAACTGCATAAGAGTTGGTCAAAATGTAACGAAAGTTACCGTGGAATTGCCCATATGGTTAATTCTGTACCTAACAAAAGCGGTCAGTTTATAGTGGCAACGTTACAGGTTTTACAGTATATTCAAATGTAACAGAACCTTAGTTCCCGCTTTCTACTTCTGCAATCACTTTTCGTAAATGTAATGTGTGCTAATCTGATTATTTATAGCACAGAAGTTCAAGGTTCTATTAATGAATTCACACTAAAACGTCATTAATATGTATAATTTGTTGTTGTTTCTAATCATCTAATGCTTTGCAAACTGAAACAAGATCCAAAAAGCTGTTGACTTGAAGAAAGTCCAACACAAGAAGAGGGTCATAATGAAAATCTAAACAAAAAAGATTTTAAATGAATAATTAATTATTGCTTGTAACGTAGCAAGCATTCAATTAAAGTTTTCTACAATGTTGCAAAATCAGTCAGACTAATCTTAGGGTGAAGGAGTACGGGTCGGTTATTGTCCCTCTGAGTCCCCAGTCATGTTATGGCGAGCGGAGTTGGTGTCGGAATGATTTTGAGGGGTTAAAGGAGTCTAAATCAAAAGTTATTCAATTCCAAGAGTCGGAGCGCGAAGTCGATTTCTCTCCGACTCCACATTTCTGGTTTTCTAAAGTGTCACAAGTGACAAAGTTCTTATCTCAGAAAAATCAAAAATTATTTTTCTGAAAATACAAAAGAGCTGGTAAGAATCTTATAGAATAGCTGAAATTTTGAAATTATTTGCTGAATTAATTTTCATAGAATCACTTTTCCTCGAAATCAACTAATGAGAGTAGAACGGCATTTTTTCATGCAAGAATGATTAATAAACGAAACTCTATTATTATGTTTTGATATGATAGCTGTCACAGTGTGCTTCAAAGAAATTAATGCGAAAATTAAATTAGTACGATGTTGTATGGAAACAAACAAGACCGATTTCCTACTCCACAAGATTTAAACAAAATATTTTAAAGCAAAAAAAAGAACAAGCTATTTTTCCCTCATGAAATAACTATTTGATAGTGTGGCTTGTGTGAAAACGCTTTCTTGCTTTTGTATTATTATTTTAATATTCAAGTTAATGATCAGTGTGCGATTTTAATATAGAGTTGAACTAAGCGAAAATAATAACTGTAAACAACAGAGCCTTTTCCCAAGAAGTCTGTGAGAAAAAGAAGTTCGTAAAATAATAATTCCATTGCTTTCTTCAGCAGTAATTTTTCTCCCTGATTTGTGCAACACTAGATGTGATGCAAAATAACTTTAATTTATTGCAAAACGCCTTCGTAAAATAACTGTAATAGCCAAGTTAGAGCAGAGCCATTGCAAAGAAGCACGTGTGTACTATCTATCCTCTCCACACAAGTTCAGGATCAACTAACACGGAAAGTGAAAAGCCACTTCTCCTTGGAGTAATAATTTAATAATTATTATTAAATTTCTTCCGGAATCGGTGTTTCCGATCTCGATTCCAGCGCGTGTTCAAGGTCAAAGTCGAGTGACCCAACAGTACCCTGAACTGCAATTACTGGTAGAGAAAAACGCGAAGCCACGAAATCGTCGATAGCGTGAATTATACGCTTTGCATTAATAGTTGCTTCCTGTTTATGTTTAGACTCGCTAATTACTTACTTCTTGGGATCAGCGGGAATGGGAATGCTTCCTTTCAATTTAACAGCAGCTATTAAGAATTCTCATCCATGCTTTTCTAGCAGCACAGATGTTAATAATATCATTCTATCGAAGAAAACTGATTATTCTAGTTCATAAAAGACAATTACAAAAACTCATCAAACTACAAAAGCTGATCTGGTGAATGTTTTAGATGTTTTATCAACAATGATAATGCTAAATTGTTACTAAACAATCGCTTTTGCAACAACGATAATTTTTAACTTGCGAAGGGAAAAACGGGATGTGTAAAGGGATTGCCGACTGTTTCATGCAATCAGGCTCTTGAAATTAACCGGTTTTTACAAATCACATGTTTGGGCATTCTTAATTAAACCATTTATTTCAAAGACCAGACAAGCAACAATCTCTAAATTTCGGAAAAAGCAGTTTTTCTCTTATTTTAAAATTTTTCAAAAGTATAATAATATTTTATAGTAAAATGTATGCATAATTAGGCATATTTCTTTCACTAAACAGTTGTTATCACGATTGAACAATTTAATGTGATGACATAAATGTTTTCCTAAAATTAGAAAGTTAGTCGTTTGGCTGGTTTTTGAAAGAAACGGCACAATTATTGTGCAATTAGTTGCGTACAAAATTGGCTCTTTTTTTTCCTTTTGTAGAATAGAGCAGAAAACTTATTTCATAATCTTTCCAAGTGCGTGCAGCTCTGAGCCTTCTAGGTTTTTTTTAATCTAATAAGCTAAAAATTTGGCACAAAGTTAACCAGAAAGGTTAAAATTTCAAGGAATGACAGGTTTTTAAACAGTGAATTTCAAGGGTAATATAAGAAATTTGTCGACAAAACAAAAGTTTAATGACATCAAGAATGTCTGTCGCGCGATCCCACAACTGTTCATGAGTAATATGTTGATTTCGTGTAATACTTTACTAGGGGCTGGAGCCCGTCAGGGAGATATTATCTGCGACATGTCGCTGAATTTGAATTGCTCATTTCCAGACCTTGACGCTCGACTAAATGTCTCTTCCAAGATAATTCGCTAACTACAATGTCTATTACGCTATTCTATGCGTAAAAATGTTAATACATTGCTGTCAATGAATGTTAAATTGTTTTTATTTTATGTTTCAAATAATGCTAATTACATTTTGTTTCTCTTTAAGTTATCAAACAGATAGATTTTTTTCATCGCTTATTAAAAGAATTATTCGGTTAAGGAATTATGGCGTTGATCAATAGGCTCCAAAATAAAATTACTTATGCAATGACTCAACGTTGTAGAAATGTTAAATTTGGAGCTCGAAATATGTCTGAAAGTTAGTATTACTTCTTCAAAATCAACCTAAGCAGAAAAATGGACACTAAGTGATGCGCACGCAACATTTTTTAGCGTATTGATGAAGAAAACAAATGACATTAAAATGCCCTATTGAAAAAGTCACTGAACTGTTGAATGTGCATAAAATCAGGGACCGCGCTAAGGATTTTAAGTTGTTAGCCAGTAAATAAGCCAAATTTCAAAAGTCTTAGCCAAACTTCGAGAGTTTTAATCAAAGAATTTTAATTGTTTGTTTTTTTAATGTAATAAGTGTATTTTTCCCCCAAGTGAAAATTTCTGACAATTTTCCATTCGCCAATACTTTAGCCAAATCAGAATTTTTTTCGCCGAATTTTCTATTTTATAGCATTTGGCGAGGTGGCGAACGCTTAGCGCGGCCCCTGATAAAATATAAAACTGATAATTATATTAGCATGCTAAAGGGATAAGTTATTTGCAAACAATGTAATTAAGTACCTTAAAGTGCACAGAATTAAGAGTAAACAGATTCAAGTATGCTTTTGAAGAGATTCAAGCATGCTTTTGAAGACAATAAATGAAAGTAAGCAGAGCAAATACAACCAAAGGTTAATATACACAAAATTAAGAGTAAGTGCACATCTTCCCAATCATGATGATGATTAAAATAACAACTTAAAATAACAGACGAAATACTAACATACTTTAAATCAGTTAACATTTTATCTGAATCTGTTTCTCTTACTAGATCCTATAGTGGTAAAATTTTTAAACTAAAATATTCATTATGCAGATTTATAAACCTTACTATAAAAAAGTATAAATACATTGCCTTTAACAGACTGAATACAGGATCTTTTTTCCGCTAATACTTCTTTGGTAAAAGTATCGACATTTTAAAATCATGAACAATGCATCACGTTGAGTAACACGTAATTAATTTGAAAAACTAAGTAAACGCATAAAATTATAAGCTTTGAGGGCATTATTGCCTCATCTATTACATATTGGCACAAAAATGATACTAAAAGCACTTTAAGAGGAGTTGAACTTCGTGGCTGATTTTTGTAACGTAGATCGAAAACCAGAATTAAAGACACGTCTTTTCGTTTTGGCAAATCGGTTTATATTTAGTCAACTCGTGTAGTAAGAGGAGGGATAAAACCCTCTTCCTTGCTTAAAAAAGTAGCATCGTTTATATCTTCCACGGGAGTTCACCCTTTGAAGCACGGTGGTTGCGTTTAAGTGAAAATCCACTGGTTTTTTAAATATTTTTTCAGCCAGTTGTTAAAGTCACATGCCACAGTGCCAGTCGGCAGACGTAATAGGCTAGAGCGACCAGTGAATGAACACTTCCAGTGAAAGAACACCTCGTACTTTTCTTGAAAAAATAAGTTTTAAAAACATTTTTCGCAGATAAACAGGCAGTCGTAACTTCCTTCTACATATTCCCAAAAAGAAAATAGCAAATGTTGCGTTTGTCTTTTGTATGGGGTGTTCATTCACTGGGTCCTGGCACTTTTTTCCCTTTCAACCCCCTAAAAAAACCTGATTCAGAATCCAAAAAATTCGCGCAATATTTTTAAAAACAATTATATATATATATATATATGCTAAAGTGTTTCTACTGCCATGTGGCAAATGCAACCAGGGGTGCCCACAGGGGGGGATTATGGCGCAAGTTGCGCCATCAAAATTTTTGGGGGGGATTTTTTTAATCTAATTTATTTATTTATTTAAATTATGTACTAATTTTTTAATTTAAGTTGTTCATTAAGTTTTTTAATTTAAATTATTTCTTTATTATTATTATTATTATTTTTTTTTTTTTTTTTGTATATGTTGTATGTGCTTGGAATGTCTGGAAGGGGAAAAAAGCGATTATATCTTGCGCATAATTAGTACTTTAAAAAAATAATATATAAAAAAATAATAGTTATAACTTAAATAAATAAATGAATTACATTTAAAAAAAATAATATTTAAAAAATAAATAAAATAAAAAAGAGGCGTAAAAATAAAAATAAAAAGGGTTGTGAAAAATTTTGGGGGGGAATTTGCGCCATTGAGCTTGGGGGGGATGGGCACCCCTGAATGCAACAAATTTTAACGATGCTAGGAATTTTTGAAAACGAAATTTCGCTTAAGTGTTCATTCACTGGTCGGTATACCCTATAAGAAGAGGAAACTGAGCCTCAAAGGATTTTAAAGGGAAAATCAACTCCTCCTAAGTCTGCAGGGAGTGCTGTTTCTGCACCTTCATCTAAATTCATCGTGTTAACTCAGAGCAAGAAGAAGGCAAGAGCCACGTGCTAATGAAATTCTGGTCAACAACTCAATATCGAGTTGAAAGACTGAAAGCCCTAATAAATTCCGGTTCACTTTGCAGGGGATTGTTCCGCGTGACGGCAGTCCAAACAAGTCTTTTGCAGCATTTTCGGGGCATTTGAGTCTTACTGGCAGGTCCAGTGAATGTAATGCAACTCCAGTCAATCGCACCGGGTTTTGACGCCACGTAATGGATGCGATTCTCTCGTGACGGGCCTTCTCACTCGTTACGAAAATAAAGTCGGCCCAATCACCGTATAATCGAGGGACTCTGCAGAAGAGGCCTTCCTTGGGGACAAGGCACAGGCAGATGGCCTCGATGCCAACAGCCATCTCGATGGAATCTCACTCCCAAAGGTGATGGCTATATAAGAATGCCCCGAAACAAAGAACGACATTTTCGTGGACAGGAGGCTCCTCTTCCATGGTGGTGTAATTTTTTATTACCACTCATACATATATATATATATATATATATATATATATATATATATATATATATATATATATATATATATATATATATATATATATATATATATATATATATATATATACAGTGTGAATCTTCTAAAAGCGACCACCTCTATTAAGCAATCACCTAACTGAACGACCAAAACTTAATTCAACGTGAATTTTCCCCATTCATTGAATGCTAACTTTCTCTCTTTTAAGTGACTTTTTTCCAGGACATTCACTCTCGAAATTATCTTTTTTTAAAGCTTTCCTAATGTTTTTTTTTTCTTAATTTTAACTGCTAATGCTGATAACAAACAAGGTGAAGTTCTAATTTAAATTACTATTCACCAAACACTTCGAAATTGCGGTGCCAGTTTTCTAGAAATCCATGCTTAAGATCATTAATATTAGCATTATTATTGATTTCATAGGCCAGGTTTGAAGTTAATAACGAAAAAACGAGAGAATCCACGAACACTTAACACATTTCTCGACTATTATTGCTTAGTAGATGTCATTGGCAGTAAAAAAAACTGAACGAATTGTTAAATTATAGACTCGGCCTTAAATGTGATTGAAGTGAATGTTCAAAATCAAAAAGTAATTCCTCTGAAACAGAAAACAAAGATTTTAAAGTAATTGAACGTGAAAGTATAATGTTACATACGTATGTAAGAAAAGAAATGTCGGTAAGAACCACATTAACATGAATGAAATTAATCTTAAACCTGGAAGGAGTGCTTTTAAACAAAACAGCGGCATACTGAGGAACATTATTGAGAATTTTTAGTTTTTAATATTTGAATTAATTTATTTTCTAAATATGCCTCATCATCGCTCACACATAAAAAAAATTAGATTTTCATCACCAGAATGCTTTCCGCGTATCACCCAGTGATGAGTGATTAACTGGTCACTCATCGTCACAAGATAGATTAACATATGGACACGAAATGGATAGATAATATATATGGATGGAATACGGAATATGGATACGAAAAAACTAAGTTATATTCGATGGAGAAAATCAAAACATGAAATGACTAAACTTGAGAATTAGATATAGTGAGAGAAAAATCGCAGCTTGAAATTACTTAATGCAGGTTATCTAACTCAATAAAAGGACAATGAGTCAATCTTTGAGTGGTATCATACATCAGCAGCAGAGATGGTCTGTTTAATTAAAGATTTTTGAAATTAAAATGAATAAGACGTGGAAGTCAGTCAAAATAATAATAATAATAATAATAATAATAATAATAATAAATAAATAAACGGAACAAATTTATTACGTTATCCAATTTTGAATCAGGCTTTCAACGAACTAAAATTTAAATAAAATTTAAGACAGACAATGCTGTTAACAAGAAATATTACCAAATGGATATATTTTTAATTTCTGTTCTTTGTGGACCTACATCCTACACATCATATAAATAACGATGCACCACTGGACTTAAAACGTAAGTTTAATATTTGCTCAAAAAATGTGTTATAATGGCCTTAAAATACAGAAATTCATCTTAAATACAATGCAGTTCGTTTCTCTTACGTAAGAAAAAAGAATCTCTCACAAGACAATAGTTTTTCAAGATAATTTATTCGACATTGCATATAGTTTGAGCTCTTTTATGTAGTAAAGAATATTTTCCGCCTTCTTATTTCGTATTTGATTAAGCTGAGAATGAAAAAAAACAGCCAAGAAGAGAGTCTCATTAAATTTAGACGGGCAAATTCAAAGGATTGAGAGCCCGTCGCATCGAATTTTTGGGTGTCCCATAGTCAATTGTTTCGGAAAGTAAAGAATTTGCGAAACAGATATTATGATCTTTCCGTTGCCCCGAAGAAATAGCGCAACTGTTGCAATTTGCGACACTTACGAATGGTAAATCTGCCCAGCATATGGAGTCTGTTTTTTCATACCACGGTCTCAAATAACCTTTATTATGAGTGTTACACTTTTTTTTCCTCAAATATGGTAAACGTAGAATCTTTTGCCTGGTCAATTCTTTAATTGTCAAGTTTTTATAATCCTCTCATATAACACGTCTTAAAATAACTTAATACTATTCGGTTCACGTGATGGTTTAGTTTGCTTCTGTGGCTGTATACTTGTTGTATCGCTACCAGTGAGAAATTAATGCGCTATCTTTTTCCGTACATAAATTCTGCCGCGTTGATATTAGAAAATATTTTCTATAGTCTGATCGCGTGCTTTAAATTTATTGATTATTATATCTACAACATTGTCAAGCAATAAATAAAAATGTATGAACAAGCCAATCTCGAAACCACTAAAAATTAAATTTTTAAATACAGCACAATTCATGTACGAAGTCACGAATTCGCACAGAAGTCCCAGGTAGCACAAATAACCTTTAAACGTTTTATAAACGTTTTCAAGCGGTTGTTACAACGTTAATAACCATTTTACAACCTTTAAAAAACGAAGTGTGCTACTTGGGGTAGCATTCAATTTTGAAAAGTGCAGAACATTCAATGACAAATACACTGTTAAAACTTTCAACTAATATTTCTGGAAAGACAGTTTTTTTTTTTTTTTTGTAACATTTTTCAACAGAACATTTGGTAGGAACCGGTTGCTACACTCGAGTTTCAAATATTTAACGGAATTCTCTAAAATTTAAGACACAATTTATCACTTTTATGAACTGAAATTGCACAAATTAAATAGTGTGATATAAATGAAGGGGCGAGTGGATAAAGGTGTTATGTGACAATTTTGGATAAACATACTTTTTACCATGGATGAAGGTAATAAGGTTTTTTTTTTTTTTTTGAAAGCTTTTTCTAGAAATTTTCAAAAAATGTCACATATCACCTTTATCCACTTGCCCCTTCAAATGATAAAAAATGTTACACAACTTTTTTTTTTCCTTGTCTGACCTACTTTATTAGAAACTAATCTTAACATCATGGATGGGGATTGCGGAGTACAAGGTTGAGTGCCTACTCAATACATTTTGATTCCGGGCAATGACTCTGTACTTCAAGGACGAAAATATTTAATTTGAAAAGTAAAAAAAAAAAAGAAAAAACTTTTAACAGAAAGGGATGACAACCACCTTGTTTTTCCGATGTTTTATACGTCCACCCATTGGCTATCAAAAATTTAATTGAGAGAACGTCCGCTGATTTCATAGGATCATGCAGGGCCGACTATAAATTACGTAATAATAGAATAGAGAATGAGGGCAGACACCACTTAGAGAGATGAATCAACTGACAGTCCCCAAGCCTCTCACCCCTTCTTTGAAAGGGGGAGGGGCACATTGGACAGCTTTTAATCTAGTTGTCCAAATATTTAGAATTTCCTAAATTAATTTCAAACTTTTATTACTATCCCATCGATTCTAAGATTATGCATTTAATGTTATCAATTTTTTCTTCTGTAATAAAATAAAGCGAACTAATCAATGTCTTCTATTAAAGTAGAAAAAAAAAAAAAACTCAGCATTTTAATTTCGTCCATTATAAATATTTCCAATAGAACTAATTTAAAAAGTGTCATTTACCATCAGTTTAAAACAGGAAAATTTACATAACTTTCCGACCAAAAGCAACCAAGATATGGACAGTTTTCTTTTGTCCCTGCAATTTTGACCGCCAGTGTATGAAAAGGGTGCAAACATAAGAAAGATCGGGGGAAAAATAAGAAAAACAATAAATAAGGGGTTAAAGCCCGATCGCGTAAGAGTAAATTTAAATTCCGCAAAATATCAAATAGCATTTAATTCAATAATGAATGTCGACTTGATCTTCTGGTACACGGCTTCGCTTAAGTACCACATGCGTCCTTAATAATTATCTTAGTGCTAAGCCAAAGAATACCTAAAACAATCACTTCCAATTTCGAATGAATGATATTAAAATTCCATGGTACTCAAGTGAAGCAGATCGGCTCCGTTTTAAAAGGCTTTTATGTCATTTTCACCCTTTCTATAGTGTGATAAAGGGAAAGCTCACATCTAGTGAACAGGTTTGCAATGCAAGTCCAACTAAATGCATCTTTAATGGGATGGTTGTCTTTTGTGAAAAGGGACAATGAAATGCGCAGAAATAAACCTTTAAGCGCTAATTTGGACTTCCGTATTTCACGGTGAGTGACCCGCTAGCAAGGGAAGCTGCTTGCAAATCATGTTCTCTTTTATAAACATATTTTAATTTCAGGGCAAAAAAGGGTTGTAACCTTCCCGCTAGCATTTCGATTATTGGCATTAGGAACGTACATACTATTTGAAATCAGTAGTTTTTCTTTTTTTTTTTTTTCAATTATTGTTATTATTAGGAAGTTTCTAATATCAATAAGCAATTTTATATATTTTTAACATTCAGGGCCCGCGCTAAGCATTCGCTACTTCTCCAAATGCGATAAAATCGAAAATTAGGGGGGAAATATTCAGATTTGGTCAAAGTGTTGGCCATCAGAAAATTCTCAGAAAATTCCACTTGTATTGTTATTAAGAAAAAAAATAATAAAATTCTTTGACTAAGGTTTTCGAAATTTGGATAAGACTTTTGAAATTTGGCTAATTTAATGGCTAACAACTTATTAGCAAACAACTGGCTAAATCCTTAGTGCGGGCCCTGGCAATATAGATAATAAACAACAAAAATTTTCTAGACTTTCAACATAGAGAACCGGTAATGCTGTAACCAAAGGCTGTAAAGTAAAAAAAAAAAAAAAAAACTTTACTATTGCTTAGATGCCAAGCTGAACCAGTCTTTTCAAGAGAGTAATAAAATTTTGTATTTTAAATTCATTTCCACGCTTACCACGCCTATGGATTATGCAACAGAGGGTAAGATGATAGAATACCAAACATTTGGGCTCGATGCAGCCAAATATTTGACGATTACAGTAACAGAATTTAAAGAAAAATCTCTCGCAGTTAACAGTTTATAAAAATACATACGAGTATTATTTTTAAAACTGTAAATTGTGCAAATAAAAAATTAACTGAAAAAAACTAAATATCACACATATTGTCAATCGTCAATGTTACAAGCGTATTACATTGAAAAATGTACTTACATCAAACTATAATTTTGATGCCTTTATTTATTTATGTTTTTCTCATTCATTCAAATTGTAGCAATTTAATAACCATGGGAAGAAGTCTTTAACTTCTAAGAGTTACATGCATCACAATGCTAGTTAAGTTCTGATGACGGAGGTTGTGACTTGCGGTTCCGGCTACTCTTAAGGTTTATTTACTAGTGCACTTGACAGTTAGTTGAGTTTTCGTGAACCCCTTTCTAGTGCACTATGAAGAGGTCTCTTTTTAATAATCTCGAAACAGCTTATTACTGGGTTTTAAACTATTTTTAAATATTTTTATTTGTACTTTTATGCACGTTGTTTTACTTCATTCATATCTTAGTACAAAGTTTTCGACTTTTGCTTTGCGAAGACAATCCTTTATTCGCACTTTTAAAAAAACGATCTGGGTCTTCGTGGCTCTGAGGTAGAAGTTACGGAATGCCGCAGGTCGTGGGTTCGATTCCCGCTCGGGGTATTATTTATCTCTTCGTGCTTTAAATCTTTCTTGTGTTGTCTTGTATGTTATAAAAGAAATCCTACCTAACGAAGCAAATGGCATCTCATACACTAGTAGCACACTTCGTTTTTTAAAGGTTGTAAAATGGTTATTAACGTTGTTTCAACGGATTAAAAACGTTTATAAAACGTTTAAACGTTTTTTGTGCTACCTGGGATACGTTCATAGTGATTATTAACAATGACAAAAAGAATACTGTTCAAAAGTGTTGAAATCGGCACTGCACTCTAAGAGTGACGACAGTTCCTGTTTCATGTTAAAACTTGGCATAACATCCTGAATCAAATTCTTAAAAATATTTTTCATTATCATTCGTTAAAAATACCCGGGATTATACGAAGTAGTGTGGGTTTCCCTAGCAGCATAATCTCATCGGCCGATGATCGGCCATTCATCGAAACCCGATGAAATTCTCATCTGCCGATGATCAGATTGGATGATTTCTCATCGGGAATTGCTCCAATATGTCTCATCGGTCAAACAGATTCCGAGCAGCAAAATCCGATGAGTTTTGCTCGAAATACGATGAGATTTAGAACACTTTACGAGCAGTGCAGTCCCGTGCCGATGAATTTAGGATCAATTTTGGATGCTCGGCTTATTTTCATCGGGAAAGTTGATCGGAAGGATATCGCTTTTCGATGAAAAGTAGCTCATCACAAACCGTGCTCGGATACTGATCGGAACGATGTCATCGTGCGTTACGGGATCAGTTTACGAGGAGTTCGATGATCGGCCGAGTAAAATCCGATGAGTTAATGCTACTTAGATTAGCTTTTCAGCTTTTAAATGACGTAATTTCTAGATATTTACTCCACACAAATTAATAAAAAAGTAATGATTTTCTCAATTCATTAGCACTTGTATGACATTTTTACGCACAAATTTTCAATTTATTCGTTAAATTTTAAATTTTCGCTTTTAAATAATCCTATATAGGGAACCATAACGTATAGTAATATGAAGTATCAACTTCCTAAAAAAAGTTTTGTACTTAAAAAAAATTGATTTATAGGTGTTGCGGGGGTAAAGCCCGCAACACGTACAAATCATTATTTTTTTAAAGACAAGAACTTTTTTTTTTATAGAAAGCTGATACTTCATATTAATGTGCATAATGGTTCCTTACATGGCCGTAACCAGACTATTGTTTCGGGGAGGTTTTTACCAACACAATACTCGTGAAATATATATAATAAATAAAATTTGATTTCATGTTATACATTCTATAGCTTTTTGTTAGATGATTAAGGGGCATAAATATGAAAAATAAAGTAACAACATATATTTCCAATGAAGAATTCTGATGTGTACAAAACATCTTCGCCCCAGTTAAAAAAGTGCATTGTGTATGAAATTTTGTTTGCAAAAACTACAATAAAGATAAATACTGCAGATAAATCAATTGATATGTACTATGATTCAATAACGATAATATCATTTTTCAAATGAAATTGAAAGGTAAACATGAAAATTAAAAATAAAATAGTAATATTATTATTTTTTGGCAAAAAAGGGCATTAAAAAAGCATTTTTTGAAATAGTTTTGAAAAGTTTCGGAGGGGGGTTTAACCTTGAAAACCCACCCCTTAAATAAGGTCCTGGTTCTTTATATTCGAAATTAAAAGCCGAAATCAGGAATTTCGGAAATAAAGTAAATATATGCATAAAACGGTCTTATTTGTGCAAATTTTTGAACAATTTCAAAATTAAAAAATGTGCGTTTTGTTAAAATTAAAATGCTTTTCCCCTCCCTAACTTAACATGTATTAAGTGTCATCGACTTTTCTGTATAGGTCAGAAATGCCACCTTCATTTTTAAAAATAAACAATTTCACACTCAGACGAAAGTTCTAAGACAAAATTTGGTATTTTGGATAAACTTTAGTCACGAATGTTTATTGTTGGTATTTTGAGCATGCGGCAAATGGTTAGCTTATAAAAATATTATAAGTCCTTGTTTAGCATTTTCACTTAATGGTGTTTAAAAAGTTGAAACGTGTTATAAATTTCACGCAACAGTCACTAAAAAGGAAAAACTTTATTTTCGGTTAGATAAGGGCCAATAATTACTGAAGTGCAATTGTTTAGAGAAGCACGCTTGCATTCTTGGTGGAAAAAATAAAAAAACTTGTCTTAGGGTAAAGAATGAAGTGAAAGATAAAGTGAATACTGAAGCACAAATATTATTAAGAAATAACAAGCACTAAACCGATGGAGTAAAAACAGCAAACTTTATTGAGCAGTTTAGCTATTTATTTTATTTAGCTGATATTTAAATGTTAAGAAACAGTTTGCTAAAAGTTCGTAACTGGTTTGAACGATGGTTAAATGTAAGCACTCGAGAAATATTTGGTCGTTGTATGCTAAAAAAATACATTGTTGACCACCCTATGTTAATTGCGAATGGTCATCGGTTGTTAAAGTACTTAAAATACTATTGAATGCACTAGTTCAACTGCGTCTACGAGAAAAAAATTGCATCTCATATTTTCATAGAAAGGGATGCAAAAGAAAACTTATTTTACTAATGGCTTAGCGCCCAATTTAAAAATTCCCTGTTTTAGCAGGGTTTGTATATATAATTTCATCACTAGCTTCTTCACTCGAAAACACATTTTAAACAAACTAATGAGCTGAATTTAATAATTGCAAACTACTGTATGAACATTGAGGTAAATTTAAGATTAAGTTTGAATTTTGCATTCAATTGTGAATTTCGCTTGTAAGACTTAAGGTAGTGGAACAACGTCTGGGACAGATGAGAACAGATCCCGTATAATATCTATACTATCAACATTAGTGCAGAATATTTTTTCTATTTATGTATTTTTAAGCATTTATAATTATTACTTTTCTATAATATACTGAGAAATTTATCGCTGGTTCATTTATTGTTTTTTTTTTACTAAATAGTTAGTACACAATTTGGTGTTATAGAATAGTTACAGGAAATAAAAGACGAAATATATCAATTTAATTAAAAACTTATAATTTAAATCATTTATAAATACATTATTACACTCGATATGAAACTTAAAAGTAATATAATAGAAATATTCTTTATATAATAAAATATTCTTTGAACTGAACTGTCTTATAATTTATTTATTTTTTTTTTTTTCTTTTCTGTTCATGATGATCGAAACATGAAACGACTGACTATGATTAGAGTTGCATTTCTTAAATATTTATCTTTTCTACGTTTTCAAGCATAATCTAGTTTCGTCAAGAGACGGATATTGGACCTGGATAAAGGAGTCATAGCGAACACGCGTAATACTGATATTGCATTACGGATTATGCCGTCTTCATTTAAATATAATTTTTAAAGTGACATTTTTTGCTTAACACGAGTTGATTATTTGCTAAGCAACAAATGCCTCATATTCGCAAAATCCAGCAATTTTTCTGTTCGGATACTATTTTAATAATGTTAAATAAATAAAATGAAACCCTGTTAACATGAAGCATTTAGCAAGCCAATTTACTTCAGATTACCGAGCTTTAACCATAGTTTTCTCTCTTATCCATTTGATAACTGATATTGTTTTTAATCAATTAATGCTCAGCAATAGGCATCACTTAACAATTCGTCTTATCATGAAATAAGCGTACCACATATACTAAAATGCATTCAGAAACAAGTCAGAAATTTCTATAAAAAATGCCAGAAGTCAATTCGTTTGTTTTATCAAAGTAAAATAATTTGATAAAAACAACAAGTTGACCATCTTTGTCAGATTTGGACACAACCAGGTTAGAATTATAAATTAAATGCATGAAGCAATAGCCAACTAAATCGTAAAAAACAGGATTTGACGTTTCCTTTTTTTTTTTTCAGTTTCTTAATCAGTTACACCGCTCTAAAACAGAAAACAAACTGACCGGACCAAGAAAACTAAAACAAAACCAAGATTGTCAAATAGCACCACCATTTCCTCTCAACAAAAGAAAACCAAGCTATACTGCCATTACGTAAGCCAACATTGTGATCTAGCAAACGGGTCCTTTCAATTTGCAGTGGGCCCCTCCTTTCGGCAAAAGCAAGCGGGAGGGCGTTTAGGGGGAACACTGTTTCTCTTCTATAAGGCCCTGCTTTCTACCGGAGATGCCCCCAGTGGGGGGTCGCCACCAAGGTCACATGTCAAGGCGGCAGAGGACAGGTAGGAATGTGCTGCAGGCCTTGCGATGACAGTATGCAAATCGGCCTTTAAAATATGGAGTCTACTCGAATATCCGTCACATGTTTCCCGGCTCGGAGGGTTGCGCCACTAATCCAATTGGACTGCCAGCATGCCAAAAGAAACGACGGAAGCTTTGAGCTCTCAACTGATTGAATGTTAATTTGGGAAATCTTCAACTGCATGGTTAAATCATGTCTTGTGGAGATAGAATGCAGTGTCACTAGAGACTAGTTTTCCGGGCTCATTACTTATACGCACACATATTTATATACACATTATTTTTATTTTTTAGTTATACTGTAATTATTTTGTTTTTATTTTATTTACGTGCCTATTTTTTTTTATTTTCAACCTTGTCGACTTGGATTTTCTTCAATAGATTTTGAACCTTCCCCTGCCACTTGAAGATTTGGGTTGGACCCGAATACATATCGGGGATGGAGGATGAACTCATTCAATCAATTTGACGCAGGAAGGTCCTAAACTAAAGTCCGTTACATCATTTTCTTCTTAAGCTACTTATTTTTTCTTTTGATTTTTATTTACTTATGTATTCAATTTAACGCACATTTGGATTTTTGTTGTAATTATAAGCGATGTTGCTGTGAAGGCTTTTGTTTTCCAAAAAATGTTTATCTAACATTGATAAAAACATTACGTCTCTATTTATGAATATAATTTTTCAGAAATATGATTTGCCTCTCCATTGCTTAGTATACATCTGCAATTACGTATTATTAAGTAATTAGATATATTTTCTTCCACTTTTAAAATTTTTCTGAATTTACTTGAATTCCATATTAATTATAAAAATATACAAGGAGCGATCAAAAAGTTTTCATTTGGAGCGTGGCTGCAGCGTTATAAAAATTAGCTTGCGCAGATGCAAGTACATAAGCAATGACATCAAAGCATGCGATATTGGAATATTGTGGTCTTCTTTTATCAAATGCGAAGGATACTAGCGCAGCCAGAATTTTCCCCCTGAGGGATATTTTGGTCACAGCAGTCCTAATGTTAAAATAAATTGACGCGTAAGATTTGGCAGAAAATGTCAAAATCAAGGACATTGGGGGCGTCAGCCTTCACCGCCCCTGCGCTACTGACGAAAGACGAAAACCCGGTTAGATTCATTGTAGAAAGAAAAATGTGTATGTGTTATTGTGAAAGACCGAAATTGGGGGATGTCGACTATCAGCGGTGATTGATTCACCAAGAATATTCGAGCTTTCACCGATGTCTCTGGTATAAGAATACTGATATTCACCAGCTAATGTCCACATTTAACAGATTTTGGACTTTTACAGTGGCATATGGATTAATACATATGTTTGCTGAAATTTAAAGCAAAGTCCTGTGTTATTCGCGATTTGACTCATTACACAAGTTAATCTGAAAAGCCATCCGCTTGCAATTCAGATTACAGCAAGCAAGTGTTAAGTTGATAAGACTATTACATCTCACCAGCTTTACAGGCACTCAGAAGTCCATCAAGCAGCACAAAGACAAGTTTTAAGAAAAGAATATATTCAACCTAGTGAAGCAAATTGAAAACCACTTTTCAAAAAATGTTCCTCAAACTGTGCGTAAATTGGAATATCCGGGACATTCGCTTATCCGGGAAAAGATATTCCCCGACCATCCGGTTAATCAAGAGGAGACTGCAATAAGATTTCAGATCAGATGTAATTACCCTCTCAACAGAGCGGGGGTGGAAAAGGAGGAAAGGATTTCATGAATGATTTCTCTAGAGAACAAATTAACTAGTTCAAATAGCTTTAACAATGCGGTTCTAAAATTAATAAACTATTTTCTACGCGATAAAAATGCTCCATAAATAGGCAGTTTAATTTGACGGTGAACAATATGCAATCACAGTAAGTAAATTATTAGAAAATGAGGTTGAGATGATTTTTTTATTAGTATTGTCAAAAAAAAAAAAAAAAAGAAGAATATGAAGTGTCTCTTTATTACTGCCAAGAAATATGCTGCATTTTTTTGACAATTCGTGCTTTAATTACGTTGCTTTTTTTAATCATACTTTAGCGCAAAGCATTTTTTATCGTTCTGTATTTGACGCTTTTTTTTTTATCAACTCCCCGAGGACTGCTCAATTTAAATTTAACCGAAGAGAAAGTTCATATCTTTAGCAACAATGAGTTCGCAAAAATGAATTTTATAAAGCATACTTAAAAGAAGGTTTCATTTTTTTACCTGATTTAAAAGGAAAAAAATATAATTGGTATATATATATATTTAAGAAATGTCCATCACACTCAAACTATTTCGTTTTATAATATTTTTATAATGTTTTTTTATTACTTGCTTCGACCAAATAATTTTAAAATCACTGAAGTTTTGCAACAGCCTGAAGGAAATAGTTTCAGTTTAGTATCTTAATTTTGTAGAAAATTAATAGATTAAAATATCTGCATCAGTTAATTTTGGTAAAACTGCATGGCAAAGACATTTTTTAATGTATGTCTTTCATTCAGTTGAACCAAAAGTAATGCGCCGTAAATCAAAATTCCAAATCCATTGGGCGATAATAATCAACTGGCACGAGTTTATCTTTAAAAAATATGGGCAAAAAGAATGCGTTCAAACTCATCTGTAATAGTCTGAAATTTATGGGTTCATTTTTAATGTTCCAAAATTTCTAGGCACTCCCATGGTATTGCTGGGCCAAAGTAAGTGATCTTACTTCCGTGTACGATCAAGTTGGTTTGCTATGGCGCAGGAATTCGCAGCGTAGCCCTTAATTTATGATCCTTTGCTACCACGACATGAACTGAATCATCAATTAGCGACGCAAGCTCGGCCATTTACCAATATGAACTAACCAACCATTCCACCGCTTTATAGAATACATGCTTGGATTCTAATGGTTAGACTCTTCCGTGGAAAATCAAAAAAGATTTTAGTTGAAGCACTTGGAACATTTTCTTTTCCTATACTCTTCTATTGAAAAGTGTCCCGTTGCAATAACAAAATTTTATAAGACAAGTGTTCTTCCAAAAAATGAAAAAAAAAAAAAAAAAAAGGTTTTTTTTCTTTAATTGTTTTACTTGTTGACGACGTTAATTGTGTTACTTGCTCACGACGTTTGCGGTGAAGCAAACCTAGGGAAAGTATTGTTGAAATCACCATAAAATAATTTTCAAAACTCATCATGTTTAAAAATGCATTCCAGCACTTTCAAAAGAAAAACAAAGGTGGGAAAAAGGAATTGTAAAATGAATGAAAGTGCAGATTACAATAGTCTTGAAACGAAAAAAAAAAAAAAGGGGGGGGGGGGCAAAAATATTTGTAATAAATGTCCTAAAAGTACGAAGTGGGGAAATAGTTTTAGCTTTAAAACAATCTGTGGCTGCATTCCTTTCACAATTTGCTCTCCGTTAACTTTTATTATTCATCAGATTCACCAAGCTATTTTAATTTTACGAATTTTTAAACTTAACTAATTAATTTTGAACTTCAAAATGCCTCTTTAAAATGGTATGTTCCTTCTGCATTCGCGGAAATTAAGGGGAGGGGAATGTAAAGAAGACCCCTCCCTCCTTTCGCGACACACAGGTTTCTAACTTAAGCTTCTTTCTTTTTTTCACTTTTTTTGCCTAGATTTTAAACCAAAATTATTTATATTTCCGTTTAGGTAACGCATCATTTTTTCATTCTTACGCTAACAATTACTTTTGAACCACGACGAATATCTCAAATGAACCATATCCGCTAATGCTATTTAGGGAAATAATGTAACGCATTTCAAAAATCAGAATGCAAAAAATTTACAAAAACTTGTGTTGATCTCAAATATAAATCTAGGTTCGAAATTCCTTAGAAATGAAGAAAAACTTAGAGACAAAAAAAAAAATTTGAACGGAACTATATTTTAATCTAGATAAAAAAAAATGAGGAAAATAATGTCAATTTGAAATTTATGTATGAAAATGCAGAAAGGCAATGCCACAGGTAACTGACTGACATTTTTAAAGCAGAACCGCACGTATTTTGTAATATTAAACTCAAAGTATACAAAGTAAAAATTATATTTTCCTCTGGATGATTGTATTTTATAAGCTGAATTTAATGGTATAGTTGAATTCTTAAAATATCTTTTAGGTGATTTTAAAAAATAATTTAAAAGCATAGTAACTGACCGACATTCTAATTTGTATAATAACGTTAATTAAAATGCTTAACAAATTTTAAAAAATCATCTGAACTGCATTTAGTAACCTCACTTTAATTATACCATTAAATTCAGCGAAAAAATGTGCAATAAGGCGAAAAAAACTTTGCACAAGGTATATTTTGCGTTGAATGTTACAAAGTACTTATTGATTAGCTTTTAAAATGTCAGAGGGATACCCACGGAATTTTCCAGAAGAGAATGAGCTATACAAATCTAGGAAAAAAAAAAATTGAACGAAACGATAGCTCAATCTAGATATAAAAATGAATAAAATGACTATTTGAAATTTATAAATAAAAATACTAAAAAGATGACCAATTGAGTATTTGACAATAAATAAATAAAAGAGAGAGATAATATGGCAATATGAATCACACACTAAAGGATAATGATGCCAAATGTATGATTTCTGAGAAAAAAAGCATAAATCAATCACGAACTTATAACAGGAATACTCTTTTCAAATGTAGACAGAGAAAATAGTCATTATGACAATACCAACCCGAACTGTGGAAATGAATGTTGTTTTTACAGTACACTGTTTAAAAAAACCTGAATTTTCAGGAAATTTTTTACTGATTTTGACAGGAAATTTTCGTTTTCCTGTCGAAAAAACACCATAACGTAAATATATGAAAATAGAGGAAAGCAGTAAAAATATAGGATTTTTTTTTAATGGAAACCATGAATGTTTCAAATTCAGAAAGGAAAAAAAAACTTGCAGCCGAAATTAATTTTTCTTCAGACCTAAAATAAATTAATGAAAAAAAAAGCGAATTCTTGTATTGCTTTAGTGTTTTTTTTAAAGGCAAGATGTTTAAGAGTTTGAACTCATGCACCGGATTTTGCTTCAAGTATGAGAGGACAAACAACATCATTGTCACTTTTATGTTATTTCAGTGTTCAATATATATATATATATATATATATATGTTACGGCCAAAGCCCGAAGTCCGGTCACTTCGCGAATTGGCCGGCCATTTCGTGTGGCCAAAGTCCGATGTACTGGAAATGAATTGCGTATATGCGACTTTGGCCGGCCACTTCGCGAAGTGGCCGGAACTCCCAGGCCAATGTGCGATGTGCTTGCTGTTCGATGCAGTTGCACTACCAAGTGCTAAAGAAATCGCTGCCGATGTAAAAATAACTAACTCTTGTGCAATATTCGAAATGCCGTAACAGTTCGTCTTGTTGTATCAAATGATGATAGTCATAATTTTTTAACTAATTCAGTAGATAATGTGATTATATTTTTGTTTGTTCGTTTGTTTTCTCCAAGGGAGTAGAAATTTTTATAAGAGACCATGAGTTTTTTGTATTGTGAGATCTTCACGCTACTGCCCACCTTGGCCTTTTTTCTGATGGACGATCTTAGGTGCCTAAGAGTACGGATTCGTCCCAAAAACTACTCTGTGGAAGTAGCGGATTTTAGGGGGGGGGGGGGCTTCCAAAGGGATTAAAAAAAATTTATTATATGTTTAATGTTCAATTGCTTTTTAATTTCTCCATAATATTCGTAAAAATTTTTGAACTATGTCTTTAAAAAAAGCTCATGTACAGCATGTTTGAATAAGATCACTTTGGTTTGCCATGGGAATAATATATCAATCAGGGGTTAGACAGGGTAAAAGAATACTCAGGGTTTGCTAAATTAATGGTAAATAATATATATTACGATTCATTCATTAATTCAACTGCGATGGAAAAAAGTGACGATTTCGTCTTGATAATTTTTTGTTTTAAATCATATTGACAGTTGTTTCTAAATAATGCCATGCCTCATTTACTAATTAGGTTAAATAATATTGAATAATTTGACATAATTTTTAATAGTGTTTCCCAACCTTTTTGAGCTCATCGCCCCCTTCAAGACGCTGACTGACACCTATCGCCCCCCCCCCCTTTCCTCTAAAAAACAATAAGTTGACCCAAATGAACGTCGATATTATTAAAAATATAAAAACCTAACTTTAATTTGAAGTAAAATGTACTCAATAAAGCAATTATAACCTTTTAAACTAAAAATATTAATAAAGAAATAAAAATACCTTTATTCTTTTTTCCTTACACAAAGTGAGCTGATACTGAAGCATTTGAAGGGAAACATCTAAAATTTTCGACGTACTTTTCAAAAAACAGAAGTACATTTTTCAAGAAATATTATTTTCTTTTCTACACTAGACTCAAGGGGAACTAAAATCGTTGAAACTAAAAATTTGAATTCAAACAAATTGACAATTTGAAAATTAATAAAATTAGCAATAAATGCAAAGTACTTCCTAAGGTTCATCCTAGGTGCAAGAAGGAAGCTCTTAAACTTTAATTTTAAGTTCAATTAGTTTTATTCGAATTCAAAAAGCGCAAAAAAGGTATTAAAGGTTTTTAATTAATTTCTTCGTTAATTAATGTCATCAAAAGATGCCACCTAGCTCAAGACACTTCGATCAACTCTGAACAACCGATTTCGTGCATGTTTACAATTTTGGTTTTCGCTAGTTTTATTTCTACTTTTTTTTTCTCTTCCAAATACCCATTGCCCTTTAAGAATTTACCGCCCCTTTGAGGAATCCAATCGCCTTTCAGGAGCAATCGCCCCCATGCTGGGAACCACTGGTTTAATAGTTGATCGGCCTTAAATGTTAAAAAATTTTTTTCACCCACCCCCCTTTTTTTAATTTAAAGGAACTTTGTGAGATTTTTTTTGTAAAAAATGTAGGGGGGAGGCACTTTTACTTTTCTGGGCCCCCCATAAAAACTATTTCTGTATCCACCCCTGCTCTGTGGCAGATATAATGGGATTATCATTAGCATTATGGTAAACAAGCACAAAATGTGACATGTGAAAAAGGTCATGACACACAAAACGTGTCACTACCTTTTTTCTAACTTTGGCCGATCGCCTCTAGCCAGTTCGCGAACTGGCTGGCCAAAGCCCGAAATCAAGGAAAGATCGGACTTAGGCCGGTTATTTTGAGGCAATATTGGCCATTTCGCGAAGTGGCCGGCCAATTCGCGAACTGGTCGACTTCGGGCTTTGGCCGTAACATATATATATATAAATTAATATAAGCGCATAGGTATAAGCCTATAACGTGTAAGCGGGGATAATAAGAATCGAAAAAATGACGAACGGAGCTATTTCAAAATCACGGAAATATAATTAACGAAATGGAATTTTTCCGGTAACTCAGCTGCCGTATATTTTTCCGTTATTTTCAGGACATTTTTTAACAGTGTATAATACAGTTAATTTATAGTAATAAAGTAAAAAAAAATTGCTAATTTTACAGTAATATACAGTAAAATTGCTACCTTTACAGTACTAAACTGTAAAATTGCTAATTTAGTTTATTACCATATATTTTACACTTTTAAACTGGAACCTCTGCTGCCAGTATTATACTGTTGTTTTTATAGTATAATACAGCTAAATTTTACGGCAATACTATCAAATTTCTAACTTTACAGTAAGAAACTTTAAAATTGCTAGTTTTACAGTTTATTACTGTGCATTTTACAGTTTTAAATTGGAACCTCAGCTGCCAGTATATTACTGTAAAAACAAGTTTTTTGCAGTACGGTGATCGTGAAAGAATCATCATTATAAATCTAGATTTTAAAAAAGGATGATTTTAGCAAATTAAATCGCCTCAGAACAAGTATTCCAAACATCCATAATGTGTGTCCGAAGTATTTGTCTCAGTATCTATAAAACATCCTAAATCACGGCCCCTTTAACGAGGAGAGACTGTCCACGCCCAGAAACGACGTTTAAGAAAAAATTGGCCCCTTGGAGAAGCCTCCAAATTCGACTCGAAATGCCGAGAAAGAAAATGTGAGGAAGAAAAAAAAACAATCTACCCAGATAATAAGCATGTGAAACTGAGAACCTTAATTTGAACTGGGTTTACAAGATTTTTTACGAAATGGCTCGTATATTTTATTCTAACAGTGTTAGATGAACTAGTGAATTGGTGCTAAGATATATATTTTTATCTGTTATAAGTTGAAATAAGTTTGAAGGAAATTTTAGCGAATATATCCGTCATAACACTGTGTAATTAAGGGAAATAAATTACCAAAAGGCTTATTTTTCTTCGCAATGTTTTAGTCCACTTAAGAAACAATACTTTCACTTGAGCATAACACCTCATTTGTGATCCAGAGGAATATTGCTATCATACTTGAGCAGTAAAGATAAGTTCTTATTTTAGTCCCCTTATTTATCTTTCATAATGATATGATTATAAATTATTTTATATGCTACTCAACTAAATGCGAAAATACATAAACATCAACTTTAAAACCTCTGAAAACGTGTTTCACAGCAGTTTTAAGGGAAAAAATTAATATTTTTTCTTTAATGAGATTATATTTATAAGTTGTTATATAAGAAATCATTTTTGACAATATGTTTGGAATAAGTTTGGACTGGAAAAACAAATTATTTAAGATTATTCCTTCTTTTTATTTCATTCAAGGCAAACTGAAATTTAGACACACATTACCACCTAATAAGAAAAAGTAGATAAATAAAAAGAGAGAGAGAAAGAGCGGAAAAAAATAAAAGGAAGAAAAAAATATAGAAAGGGAAGGAAAAAAGAAAAGACTATTTACGACTACCAAACATTAAAATAAATCTCCGAAACCGCAAAACCAAATTCAGTTGAATCTTTGGAATCCAGTTAGAGGATAATATGGTAGAAATTTACTGCTTAGAGTGGAAACGTACGCTAAAGGCTATTCAAAATATTCTGACATCTTACATCAGCTCCAGAAATTCATGAACGAAATTGATAAATAAATGTATAAGTACTATACATATATTTTAAACATAACGGATAGCCAAACACACAAATATGTAACACATACGTAAATGAATATATAAATCAATATTGGCTTTATATATTGCTTTAACATGTAAAGCAAAATACAAAGCGATAAATAAAGTAATTCATTCATTAAATCATTCAAGTGATATATTCTTTTCGTGTAAAGATATAAATGTAAGTAAATTTCGATTTTTTTTAAAAAAATAATAGTCGTCTAATATATAAACGAACCAATGGTTGAAGGAACATAATATTCTTGTCTTTTTCTAACGAAGCAATATTTAATTTAATACTATTATTATCAAAATGTTCTTTTTAAAATCCAGGAAACAATACTGTCCCTATTTTATTTTGAGACATAAGTTTAAAAAAAAGCGAGTGACATTGATTCTTTGAAAATAAGAATAGAGTGCAAAGATAGTAAAATCGAATATTAAATCATTTGATAGAAGGAGGGGCTTTCAGTTTTAGAACTTACTACATAAAAAGAAATCGTCAATAAAATAATTTTTCATTAGAGTCAAATTTAACGAATATTCTACTCAAAAGTCTGATAAGTCATTTATCTTGCTATTACAGATGCTTCAAAACATGATAGTTTAATAACATTTCAGAGAATGTGTGAATGATTGGGCGAGGCCTTTAACAAAAGAAATAAAAACTATCTCCCTATTAAGGAGAAAATTGGATACTTAATGGCTAAAACGTCAAAACTTTACAGCACACATCATCAGGTGTGGTTAATCAACTAAAGCCATCCGCAAATTGAGGTTACAATGAGCGACGCAATCTTTCACTTCAAATAAAAGGTCTATTATTGTCAATTAACATCAACGCATTTTCAGGCTGGGAATAAAAATTTATTTTTGACATGATGAAGATCACATTAGGTGTTAAATAGAAAAAAAATCGAAATTTTGGGATAATGTATTGAGCTCAAAAGCTGCATTTCTTTGTAATCTATACTAGGTAGACTAGGCCGCATTCCAAGCTTTTTCGGTTTCGTTGCTTTTGTATTGATTTCTAGTAATCACATTTACCTTAATCCTACAAGACTTGTTTTTTCAACGATCAGTATTTGTATTTAAGACCTAAAACAAACAATGTCACTTGCATTTCAAATACAATTAAGTAGTTTAATATTAAATATACATTCCTAACTATTTCTAGAAACTTTTGTTCACAATTTCGTTAGGTTTTCAGGCATGAAAGTTACAGCCAAAAAAAAAAAAAACCTTAGTGCAAAACCGATATTTTTGACATTGGTTGTTGTAGTTGTTACCAAGTACGAATGTGCTAATAAGTACAATGAAACCTGTATAAACTAGCCACTTGCGAGGCAGTACTTTATTGATCCACTTACAGAGGTTGATACGCATGTTATAGAACTAATTCTGTATCTAACAAATGCAGCCAACTTAAACAGATGGTCGACTTACAAGTGGAGTTAACTTTACGGGTTTTACTGTTCATGAATTTTCACTACAAGTCTGATTATTTCATATATGTTTTAGTAGATTTGGGGAAATTAGCAAACACAAGACTTTTGTTATCGTTCAAGCTTTTTTTTTTCCAATGGCAAAGAAGCAACTCCTATTCATGCATGGATAATTTGGTACGGATTCCCTAGTCATCTAATATATATCTTTGCTTACGTCATTGCCAATCCCAAAAAGAGAGAATAAAAGCATATCTATCTTAGAACGAAACACCTTTTAATGTATTTTGATTAAATCATGCAGAACCGCTTTCTTGGCCTCGAACCTCATACCATATCTGAAAACCTTTTAAACCCTGTAATCTTTTTCCTTAACTTAAGAGGACCACATCCCTACCTCCAGAAGCGAGCGAGGTAATATTTTTTCATACCTATTCAATGAAAATGGAATTGGTTTGCAGCGACAGCGAATGTTTTATGATGTCGATATATTTTATATGATTCAAAATGGTTAAGTTGAAAGAAGAAAAGACGATCTATCCCTGCCCTGGAGAATGTTATTCTAAACTCACGCTGTCTTAAGAAAAACAAGAGTCATTTGCTTCGTTGAGACAGCCCATAAATCAAAGACTCTGCTGGCCAGTAGGGGTTCCAACTACAAACTCATGCACGGCTAGGTCGGCACAGGAGGAGGCATTGCAGATAAACAACAGACTTTAGGGGGGGGGGAATCTTCGTCAGGGAAAAGGAATTTGGAAAGTTGGGAAACGTAAAAAGAAAGATAGATTTAGAAACATGAAACAACACTGGAATCTTCGAGCAGTGCCTGGAATGCGAACCGGATTTTATTTAAATGTAAAAGAAACAAATAGCGTGAGTTACTGAAAGTTTTGTAACACTTCATTACGCAAAAGAGGGGGCGAAGGCACTTTTGAATTGCAGCTCTGGATGGTGGAAATTATCTGAATTGTGCAGTAGGATGTTGCTGGGCTGTAGTAATTACTAGCACAGTAGACCAAACCTGCTATCATATTTGTGTGTTGATAACACATCAAAAAAATAAGCAAGAAACAGCAAGAACTACATACAAGTACTGAACTACAAACTTCCCGATAACAGAAAATAACTGATTCGGGAGCGAAAACAAAATTATTTCTCAGTTTTATACGTGTTGACTTGCAAAGTCTCAAGCGGGCACCGAGGTAGATCGACATACGTTTCCTGATCGAGGGGCATTGTCTCCTTGAAAATTTCCGAAAGAGACATATGCTCCTTCTGTCCCGGTACAATCGGTGCCTTTGTTACGAGATATTGAATAACTATCTTATTGCTAGCACATTGGATCAAACATTGATTTTATCATAAGAGCATGGCAGACATAGAATTTTGCTTAAATGGCCAACATTTAATTTTGGCAGGAATAATAATTTGGGGGTTCCCATACATATTTCGTTTATTATAGTGAAAATATTTATGGTGATTCACTGATTGACTTATAACTATTACAATAAAACAGAAATGTGGATTTTATTCTTGTGTCAGGCATTCAATCCATTGATAGTCATGAAAAGATCGAAAAACGATGTTGAAATTAAAATTTAGAGTTCGAACAAGAAACTAACATTCACGTTCACAAATTTATACAATATTGACAACAGCTATCAGCAGCATATGTATAACTAATCTACCAACAGCTAAATAAATCTACAAATGCCTATCAAGAGCTGAAGCACAATTAACTGCTTAGATAGAAATAAACTGCTTATGTAGAAAATCAATACGACATGACAGTACGTTACTAGACGTATACAAACGAATCTCAAATATGCAAGCATTTTAGTTGAAACGGAGTTATCACAATCGTTTTCCTAAACATAGAAATGACATTCACCTGCACCGTTGCAATTATTACTATTATTTATCTTCTTTTTTTTTTTTTGCCTAAAATAGACAATGATTTGCCGAGAAAATATTCAAGACATTTTCAAGTATGTCTCACCACCCAAACATTCAACTTTAACTTTTTTTTTTTTTTTTAATCAAACTTACAAAGCTTAAATAAATCTTTTAACTAATAAAAATAATGAAAGAAAAGATATCTCTTAATTTTTTAATTATTTTTATTTTTTAAATATCATTTATCACACTCTCTCTCCGTGATGGGAAGATTGATTTCTTTTTCTTTTCTTTTTTTTTCCATAGACACAGCCACTATCTGTTCTATGAAGGAATTATTTCATGATAAGGACTTCTCCCTGTACACAAGATGTCTCAGCTCAAGAGTGGGACAAATTTAACGACCGGAATTTTTCGGGTAAGTGACCTTCTTCTTCTGTCCAAAAAAGAAACAAATGACGCCGCCTAGGGACAGCGATAAAAGACCATGGATAGGGTCATAAAATTTTATGACCTAAGTCTGCCAAGTAAAGATTGATCGTCAAGCGGTTTTCAATTTTTATGCACAGAGAAAAAAATCGTTGAGATATATGTCTTGGTGGTTTGCGAAATTCCTGGGTTGTTTTTTGAGAAATGACCCTCCCCCCTTCCCCGGAAAAAGAAGAAACCTCAAAACAATAATTATTTGTAGATTAATTTCATTAATATCTGTGCTATTGAACTTTAATTATAGTGTAGGATTCTGAAGTGCAAAAAGTGCAAAAGTTTTAATTTCCATGGACCGTTTTTGTTCGTTTTTTCACTTATTTTTTATTTATTTATTTGTTATATATCATCGTCAGTTATTTATTATAGAAAGTGACGTTAACATTCTATTGAAGATAAAATAGCTTTCAAATTAATCCTTCAAAGACGTTGGTATTAATTCGCATTAATGAAAATTATATAACATAGAGGTTATTCATATTTAATATGAATTGTTTATATAAATTAAATATTTAATGCCATATTGCACGATGTCTTGAGGGGATAATTTTTATTTAAGTTTGACTGGAGGCTGGCTGAATCCTTGGTTCAGTGGGCTCAGTGGAATATCCGTTTATTCATCAATCTTTCCCATTTCAATAATTTTTATAAAACAGCTTGGAGAAAAAACTGTTTTTTCCTTTTTAAAAATTTAGATCCCAACATTTTCTATGGCTCATAACTGTCTGCTCTGTTAAAGCATTTTTGAATTTCCTCTTGAAATTTATAGTTTTAGAATCTTAATTTTATTTTAGGTTTGTTTAGTAATTGTACCCTTTCTTTACGATTAAAACGGTTTTTTGTCTTTTTTCAAAGCCCTGTCCCCTGTATTGCACTCCGTATGTAACAGAGTGATCAAATCTATTTTAAATCCTTTCCCCCTTTTTGTACAAATCAGGGGTGCCCATCCCCCCCCCCCCCAAGCTCAATGGCGCAAATTCCCCCCCAAAACTTTTCCAACCTTTCATTTTTTATTTTTTCCCCTCTTTTTTATTTTATTTATTATTTTTTTTAATATTGTTTATTCATTTATTTTTTAATATTATTTATTTTCTTTTAATTATAACTATTATTTTCTTTTACATATTATTAATTTTTTGAAAGTACTAATAATGTGTAGAAAATAATCACTTTTTTTTCCCTTCAAGACATTCCAAGCGCACACATACATACAAAATAAATAAATAAATAAATAAAAAGTAATAATAAAGAAATAAAAGAAAAAATTTAAATTAAAAAAATGAATAGTTTGAATTAAAAAAATAATTAATAAATAATTTAAATAAATAAATAAATAAGTTTAAAAAATCCCCCCCCCTAATTTTGATGGCGCAACTTGCGCCATAATTCCCCCCTATGGGCACCCCTGGTACAAACAACTCACCCTTGATTAGTCACAAATAAATGAAGAATCTATAAAAAACCTATGATTACTTGGTGACACTCATTAAAATTGACTGTAAAAAAATTTAAAATACAGTACATTTACACTATTTTCCGAAAATGACCCAGATATATTTGAATACAGTTTAAAGAGAGTCTCTATAAAATTCGTGGGGGGTAACACAAGGTCTGATTACTGAATATGCCAGCTCGGTCCCTGATTTCCAGCCCCCCCCCCTGCAAGATTTGACTAAATAAGGGTCCCTAAAAAGTATTTGGCCTAGATCCCGCCAATATCTTAATCGGGCCCCGGTAACACAAATAGCAGAATGAACGGAAAATATGAATGTAACTGAGTATTGAAGAAATAGTTCGCTAATCTTAAAAACAGAAAACGGGTCGCTAAGGCTAGCGAAACGAAATCAACCGTTTAGTATAAAAAATGGCTCTGCTCGGCTCCAGCGTTCAAGCAATACTTCATAGCGCGAAATACGGAAGATGTTATGTTTCGCTGAGTTGGAAATAGAGTGAGGAAAGCTGAAGAATGAGATACTATGCTCTAAAGCAAGTTTTTCAGCCAACTTAGATACTGTATCCGTGGAAAAAAGCACACAGTTCAACGAAATGGTCTCGTATAGCAGATTTACAAGATCATCACGTCTATCCTATTAAGATAACAGACTTACAGGAAGTGTAAGTAGGAACCGCTCGACGTTGTTTCATCGAATTTAATGAACCACTATTTTTAAAGACATTGAAAAATTGCTAAATCAGCCTTAAAGACATAGGTGAATTGAATCATATCAATCAAACATTTAAAATATACATATATTTGCAAGCAAAAAATTGTAAGCAATCAATATCCACAAAATGCAGATTTTACTAAAAGAGAAGCTATCAGTGGACGTTGAAAATATATTCTCCTTTTTTGAACTACTAAAAATTCTGCGAAGGATAAATATGTATCTATATCTATATTTGTTTATTTATTTCTCGTATGTCTATTTATTAATTCTCTTCCACGACACGTTGAAATCTTCACACATTTGTAACTCCCAACATAAATCAGCTTAGGATAATTGTAACTGAAGGAAAAACGGATATACACTGCGATGCAAAAGTTTAGACAAAATGTAAATATATGAATAAAAAGAAAACTATTCAACGAAATGCTTTCACATTTCTACTGCAGGTACACAAAATGGTCCAAATACGTGTCTGGAGTTCTTATAACTATAACTGGAATCAAATTTTGGATATTACAAAAGATATTTTTTTACATTATTGCAAAAGTATAGACAATAGTCAGATTTTATGCAAATATCCCTTGAAATGTGATTGGTGGAGGAAATGCGGGACTGTATTATTCATTTATAAAGTGCAGAGATTGCTGAATAAATAATCCAAATCTCAAAAGCTCTTTAGTTCTCGTGTAAAGAAGATGAGAAAGTTTGGAAGCTGAAATTTGAAAATAACCCTACTTTATTAATTTTTTGTCTTTTAAATCATCTCTAGTATGGTAGTACATTGTTTTTTACTTTGTGGAGAGCAAATTCAGATATGTGTATCGATCAAAAAGTCCAAGAAAAATTATATTTCTTAAGGATGAAGGAATTGAAAAAACGGCTCAGACTGACGATTCGCCCCTTTTTCCTACAAAACTTCAACTTGGGTCAAAAACAGCACGTGACAGCATAAGTAGATGAACAACTGAATCGGAATGCATAAAAAAAAAAACAAAGAATTGTGCCTGAGCTTTTTCGGACAGAGTGTCCCAAATAAGCCAGATTTTAATGTGAAAAGCAGCATATGTAACATCGTGACTAAAAAATGAATGGTACTTTCTTTGATAAAAATTATTAAAATTGGGATGGCCTGGATGGATTATACTTCTTTTCGCGGGACTTGAGAAATACCCAATGATCATATGCTCTGTGCTGCTTTTACCAATAAAATCTGGCTTATTTGGGACACTCTGTCCGAAAAGGCTCACGCACAATTCTTTGTTTTTTTTATGCATTCCGATTCAGTTGTTCATCTACCTATGCTGTCACGTGCTGTTTTTGACCCAAGTTGAAGTTTTGTAGGATTAAGAGGCGAATCGTCAGTCTGAGCCGTTTTTTCAATTCCTTCATCGTTTAAGAAATATAAATTTTCTTGGACTTTTTGATCGATACGCATGTCTGAATTTGCTCTCCACAAAGTAAATAACAGTGTACTACCATACTAGAGCCGATTTAAAAGACAAAAAATTAATAAAGTAGGTTCATTTTCAAATTTCGGCTTCCAAACTTTCTCATCTTCTTTACACGAGAACTAAAGAGCTTTTGAGATTTTGATTATTTATTCAGCAATCTCTGCACTTCATAAATGAATAATACAGTCCCATATTTCCTCCATCAATCACATTTCAAGGGGTATTTGCATAAAATCTGACTATTGTCTAAACTTTTGCAACAATGTAAAAAAATATATTTTGTAATATCCAAAATTTGATTCCAGTTATAGTTATAAGAACTCCAGACACCAGGGGCGGACTGGCCATGTGGAAGATGTGGAAAATTCCACATGGGCCGCACCTACTTTGAGCCGTTTTTATACATTTATTTA